>QTSX02005965.1:0-86912 GCA_014839935.2 Entomophthora muscae | reverse complement strand
AAAAAACTGGTTTTTATAGGGCAACCTCCAGAATTAACTCATACAGAATGGAACATCCTCCATGTCAACAATTCTCAAAAATATTTTTCTTATTTTCAATATTAAAGATTATTTTTTTTCTTGATTAAATAATTGACGCTGATAATAGAAGCAATGTTTGATTTTTATTTTGAGCTTTTAATTGAAATTATAAAAGATAAAGCAAAAACAATTCTTGAAATTGTTGGCATGGAGGATGTTCCATTCTGTATGAGTTAATTCTGGAGGTTGCCTTTTATAGTACTACCTTCAATGCATACATATTTTTCATCATTAATAAATTAAAGACAATAAACGTAAATATTGCATTAAAATATAGCAATTAGACGTCAACTCTTGATATTTAGAAATTATGTGCATAACTCAATGCATTTTGATTAATAAAATCCATTGTAAACTTGGCCTTTTCCATTGTAATTTAATGAAATGGACTGTGTTTATATTAGAGTGTCAGGGATTCTTTCCCTGACTACTTGAATTTCTATTGGCAACTTTGACAAAAACATATCCTCAAATCAACACATCAACAAAGAAATGGAGTCCAGTTCTTTGAACAATGAGTTCATTGGGTTTCAAACTCAGAACCCTAAAGAAAGACCCAGAGTTAGTACAGAATTAACTTTTTAACTTAGTTTACCTTTATATATGGATTGTATTCAGTTGACTCTTGCTTTGACTTTTGAACCAGGTTTTGAAAATTTTAATAACCTACTTAACAACGTCACTTACTGCTTGCGCTCTGATTGGCTGCAGCTATGTTTCTTGCTGCTCCAGAATTGATTACGTCTATATTTGAACCAAGTTCCATACTTAATTCCAAGTGATGGCCATAACACAACCTGCTTAATTATGAGCAACCTTATGGCTTTTCTTTGGATCCTCTGCTTTAACATTTTAACTACCCATATTATTCAGTTTCATTTGCATCATCATTTGAGAAAAGGTATTAATTTGAGTACACATCCATGAAAATCCCTCTTATTCTCAAATATGCCACTTAAATATCCCAGCCTTCATTGTGAGGGTATTTAAGTGAGTTATTCTTATTATTTCTCTTTATTCCAACAATAAATATTTATCCTACACCTTGCTACTCCTTCTTTTCTGATAAACACATTTTTGAAGTCATGAGAGGAATTCTATTCCTATCCTGGTTTCTAGCTTACTTCTTGCCAGTGGTATCAGCATTGGAAAACCCAACACCTACAACTGACTGGTACAACTCCTCTCCAGATGATGCCCACCAAAAGGAATCCCTTGCCAATGGATGGTTCAAATACCCTTCTGGACACTGGGGACGCAAGTTCCAATATGGTTGTTTGTTTACTACACCTCCTGCTGAAACTACCCTGGTTAGACCTTATGCCTCCTTTTTCCTCTTGATGTATTTGGTGGGTTACTATCTGCTTGGTTGTTTCAGTTCTATGTTTGGAATATTTGCTTACCTAGGGCACCTTGGACATCTTGCAATGGTCACAGTTCCTATTGGCTCAGTAATTGCAGGTTTGAATGTGGGGGCCTTGGCCCATCAGCTAGGGAGCTTATTCCCTGCCAAGTGGGTCCGTGACATAGAGAGCCATTAAAACTTAGTATAAATATTGATACATAGTGCATTTTATAGCCTGTATATTTACCTATTGGTAATAACTCTATAAACTTTTAGTTGGATTTTGCAAGGTAATAATAATGTAATGTGTTAATAAATTACTGTTCATTGTCATTAATTGGCTGATTTTCTTTGCTGTGACAATTGTGCATTTTCTGATAATTACACACTAGTATCCAATTGGTTGGTTTCACATCCAATTGCACAGGCAATAGGAAATCAAGCCGCCACCCTGACCACATCCAGTCTTGGGATGGCAGCTTGATTTCCTATCACCTGTGTGATTGGGTGTGAAACCAACCAATTGGATACTAGTGCATAAATATAAGAAAATACACAATCACCACAGTAAAGAAAATCAGTCAATTAATGACAATAAACTGTAATTTATTAATCCATTACATTATTATTACCTTACAAAATCTGACTGAAAGGTTTACAGAATTATTACCAATAGATAAATATACAGGCTGTAAAATGCACTATGTATCAACATTTGTACTAAGCGTTAATGGCTCTCTAATATAAACACAGTCCATTTCATTAAATTACAATGGAAAAGGCCAAGTTTACAATGAACTTTATTAATCAAAATGCATTGAGTTATGCACACAATGTCTAAATATCAAGAGTTGGCGTCTAATTACAATATACTAATATAACTTTACATTTATGGTCTTCAATTTATTAATGATGATGAAAAATATGTATGCTAAAAATTTTAAGCTATTTGTAAAATTTATAACATTGTATTAATTATGGGAAATGTTGATAATGTAAAAAGAAAATATTATTAATTATGAATTGAAAGAGAGATATCAATTTTAATAAGTTGTCATAATGAAAAGATTGATTTACTAATCAAAGAATGGGAAGGGGAGGGAATGGGCAGAATGAACATCTCCTTCAATTGCACCTGTGAAAGGGACAGCATCAGAGATAGTGGGGTGGATTGGTAGTGGCTTGGGAGTCAGGGTTGGAAGGCAGGTGGCTTGATGGGGGGGTTGGGGAGGCAGGGTTTGTTGACTGGGAAGGGGCATCAAGAGCGGTTTGCTTCAACTGCTTGAATTCTTCTTCTGTCACGTATGTAGACTTGAAAAAACAGATGGATGGGTAAGGGGGAAGGCAAGAGTCCTTTCTGGACTTATCACTATCACTTACATAGAAGATGATGAGGTCAAATAAGTCCTGGATGGACACAGAAGGGAAAAGCTCATAACCCTTATCAATTTGGGTGCATAGTTTGTTGTAGGTGGCAGGCTTTAAGCGCCTGAGGGCAGAACCAAAATTGTAAAGACATACATCTGCAAGATGCATGTTGGCGTGGTTTGGTGGGGTAGGACCAACAGGTATGCCCTGCAGCCCTGATTTCTTGGGTTGCCCATTCCCGCTGCTCCATCTCAGCACTAAGTACTACTGTGTGCACGGCGTTTTGTGTGGCACACTCCTCCAGCATGGCCTTGAGCTCTGTCTGGTAGACATACCCATCTGCAGTGTTCAATATTGCCAAGTAATAATTGACTCCCAATGGGTAAACTGCCAATAAAACCCCAACAAAATGATACAAGATTGGGCCATGCTTGTACATGTCAGACTGGATACGCTTCTCTCCATAGTCTTGGACACTTGCAGAGATCTTAGCGTATGATAGGAAGATGATATCATTACGGGCCCTCATTGCCCTCCCTTTAATAAAATTGATGATGGTCAAATTGTATGGGTCAGTATCCACCAAACTGGGGCCACCAAGAACCTGATTGGATAGGATTCTGGAAGCAAACACAACTCTGTGCATCCAAAAATTCACTGTTCTTTTGTTGGTGAAGATGCCGTGTAGTCCCAGCTGGAGACGTACCTGGACCAGGGGCATCTGCGGGTCACGTTCCATAATGGCCATCATAAGGGGATGGGCTGTGTCACCTTTGGTCAAAGTACGGGCACCAGTTGGGGTCTTCTTGGTAGGGGGACCACAGTTGGCGTGAGCTTGCAGGGTTGCAGTCACAGTGGACTTTGCAAAACCCATTGCAGCCACAAATTCCCCAAGGGACATAAGCTTCCCTTGCTTTTCAATCATTTCAAGAACAATATCCAGAGTGAATAATTTTCTTCTGCACCTTGCAGGCTGATTGGCTAGAGGTGGGGTGTGTCTGCCTTAGAACCAGACACTGCCATCTGATTAGCTGTTTCTGGATTCTGGCTTCCATTGGTGGCCCCTTGGCTCACTTGGTCAATTACGGATGCTAGTGTTGCTATATGATTTGGGTTAGTAACTGCCTGTGTGTGATGGGCAAACAGGGCCATGCTTGAGGATGCAGGAGAAAGAACACACTCCTGGATAGTGCTTGCGGAGGGGCCTGCAGGTTGGGAGTGGCCATAGAGGGAGGCTTCACTATTAGAAGACCCAGCGTAGCCCTGCATGATTTTGTCAAGGCCAGGGAACAGCTCGTTGACTTGGTTGGTGTTGGAAGAAGACATAATAAATTTTTATTAAAAAATTTTAAACTCAAAAAGAGAAATGTATATTTTAGTCAATTTTATTGTTAAGTATGTTAAGTTGGTGAATAGTAGGATCTAAATTTTAGTTGTCCTAAAATGGAATAGGGTGATTTTTGGGAATGCTTGTGATTCCTAAAAAAATCAGCACAAATCCACTCTAGATCCTTTAGCATCCTTTTTGAGACACCCATAAATTATATTTATTTCAAATTCCTTGCAATTATGATTTGAAACTTGGTTCTTGGATTTGACAATCCCTCAATTTCAGATTTGTTAATTTTTACATGATGTCTATGATTTGTTTGACATACAGGAAATCTCAAATTGTACATTAGAATCCCGCATTTCTGATTCATGTATCCCACATTTGTTTGCTGAGTTTTGTCTTTTATTAGTTAAGTTATTTGCTCAAGAGATTCAAAATTTTCCAATTTAAATAAATCAAAAAAGTCAAATTAAATGGTTGATTTTATTAAATATTTTAATTTTCACTCAGCTGAGTTACCCGCAAAAGTGATTCAAAATTTGGACCAAGGATTTAACAATCCTGCATTTTTATATTCAGGTTCTGAATTTACAGTACAGTTTTTTCAAACCTGTTGAGATAAACAAAAAATCTCAGTCTAAAAGCAAATACAACTCAGTCTAAAAGCAAAACCAAAAATTGAAGAATTTATATTTTAAATTACAATATATTTGGATCCACCTTGATTTTGCTTTCTGATTGAGATTTTTTGTTTATCTCAACAGGTTTGAAAACTACTGTATAAGAAGGGCTGTTTAAGTTGTAGGGAGATACCCTGAGTTTTTCCAGAAGAATTTCAGACCCTTAACCACATGATAAGAAAAGGAAATCAAAGCCTTGATCCTAAAATTAGACCTGACCATTGATTATACATTTTCCAGTTGAATATGTCAGTCTTGTTTAATTAAGTGACAAATGGCCCATTTGTGCTCCTTGTTGAGCAGGTTTAACAGGCGTGTGGATTTATCCACTTTTAAAATTCACCCAGTATTGAGATATTTATTGAATGTTTTACTGGCGTATTTGAGATCAACCCCAATGATAGCTGTGGGGTGCTTGAATTCACCAGATTCCTGCATCAGCTTGAGAAGAATGATGCACTTTATGTTGGGGATTGCCTTCCAGATGGCCTTTTTGGTGCAGTTGAATTGGGATCCTGATCAGTGACTGACACACAAGGCATAGACACCTTGTTGTAAAAGGCTGTGAACTTCTTTAAAACCAGCTGTCCCTCTGTAGTTCTATAAAACTCAGGCTTTTCTTGTCTTCTTGATTACTATTGCTTATAAATGGTTTGTGGCTTGTGTTAAGCACTGGCCTAACCTTTTCCAGCATTGTTGCTTGGACTGACTCCTGGAGATACACAAGGTCAAATACAAAAGAGATAAACTTGATCTCCTTGTTTCTAACTGTTTTGATAGTGGTAACCTTGGTGGGCTTCTGGATCAGCTTGGGGACCTGAGGGTTTATGCTCTGCATCATTGTAAATTGTGTTACTTGAACTGGTTGTGTCAGTGCAACTTCACTATTGAACTCTCCTCTCCTGTCTTCTTCCTTAGTAGGCACTTGCGTTGCACTAACTCTGTTCTTTGACCTGCAGGCAACTGCAACCACAGTGCACAGCAGCTGCAATGCTACTCTGCTGTTGTGTTTGTTCCATTTTAAAATTTAATAAAATAATAAATAAAATTCAATTAAGTTTTGTTCTGGTTCTGTTTCTGGTTTTTCTTTTTTCTTTTTATCTGAATATGGTTATTTAATTATAATTTACCCCACTAAACTACCCAATTATAGATTTAAATTTATTAATTAGTTGTTTTTGGTTTTAAAAAGCCCATTTTAGAATCACCAAAATCAATTTCCATGTCAGGGCCTAGAATGCCCTGGACAATCAGCTGGTCTTCCTAGAGGACAAACAACCCACAGCTTGGGAATTCTTACCAATTGTCTCCCAGAGCAAGAAAACCCCCTTTTGATTAACAAATGGCCCAGGATTTGAGAGGCACGCAAGCCTTGAATCCCTGGATTCAATCATTTATTAAATTTGGGCCTCTTAATTATCAGGAAACAATACATTGGGAGCACAATTGTTTGATTGCACATTCAGGCGCTCAATTTCTCACAGGTTCTATGCATATCAGTGGCACCTTGGCTTGCTGCAGCCCAAGCAAGGTTCTTGTTATACTAACCAATGAGCATCCACTTTCATGCCCAAGTACGCAAATTCCAGCCAAAATTGTAAGTTTAACTGAAAATGTTGCTTCCAGATCCCTGGTGGCACAAAAAGTTGCATCTTTACCAGTAAGTATAAGTAGTGAGGGGAAAAGCCCTTCTCACTGTTGAAATCTTAAATAAAACAAGTTTATCCCAGAAATCATTATCCTGCAGGAATTATCTATTTTTGCTCAAATTTATTTATTCTTTTTTCATCTATTTGTGAATCACCTATTCAATATAAACTTACTTATCCATAACCCCATTGGCTATACTCCTGCTACCTCAGTCAATCCACCCTGCTCTCTTGACTTGGATTATTTCCACCCCCATCATCTGGATCTCCCTCCTGGTCTTGCTAAAGAGACCATCCCGCCTGCTATAAAGGAGATTCCTACTACTCCCCCTACCCAACATGCCTCCTGCTCAGGACTTCAGTAAGTTGGGGTTTATTTATATCACAGTATTGGGGCTGGCCAACCAGTTTGTGTCCCATACTGGGAGTTGGCGCCCCCTAGCTACTGCAGTCAACTATCTGGTCAGAATTGCATCTATTATGTACATGGCCTCTCAGGCCTGGCCTGCCTCCCCTATGGGAGTCCATTCAGACTCTGTTATGGGCTGTGACAGCTCTTCCCTTTGTACTGCAGGCCATCCACCCACCAGTTCTCTGGAACCCATCACTAGATTTTTTCCTGACACATTCCTAAACCCAATCAAAGATGTCTTTGGGTGGCTCAAGCAAGGTTTCAAGCAGAAGACACCATCTGTGATGGAGGATCTACTTAATTTGCTGTAGGTTGAGGCCCACACTGTCAGGACTGAGAATTTAAGTCTCAACTGATATTTCCTATTTTGTTGATATTTATACCAAGACTTCTGTTTGTTTGTTTCTCCTTTACTATCTTTGGTTGCCTATATTTCTGTGAATACTGAACCATTTCAGACCAAACTGGTGTCAGCCAAAAGCTCTCAATTTCAGCTTTCAGAATATTACTCTTGACAAAATATTTTGAAACAAAATTATGAATTAATATTGCTTAAACATAATTTTCTATCATCTCCTTTTCATAGAATTGTGAATAAAAACCTTCACAGTTCTATTATTCCGAGCAATTTCTTCTCTCCTGTTTAGGCTCCCAATAAAACTATTGTATAAATCCTAGTTTTATCTCTTTTATCCTTATTAAATAGTAATTTGTTGGTGATGGTTGAGCACAGGCTTCAATACAACTGCAGCTGTTGTTGAAAAAGTCTGAATTCTTACCCCCATCCAGAAGATACTGTGGTCAAGCTTTATAACCACACTGATTTGCTCATCCCTGTGTGCTTTGATAATCAGCTAATCAATTAAAGGGCTTATCAATTCCAAATATTTTTATTCTTCATAATTTTTTTACACATTTATATTTTATTTATTAATTTTAAATCTATAGATGTTCATTCTATATTTAGATGATTCAAAGCCTGCAATCACAAAGCGGCATCATTGATGCAGATGCCTAATTTTTGTATTACAAATTAACTTATTATATATTATGTGGTGACAATCCCAAACACTTAATATCAAATTATGATGATTGTGATGTGGAGAAACTTCTGGGGAAGCTTAGAAGATGGGTTTAGAGAAGAAGAGAGTAATTTTATTGGATAATATTTTAGACTTATATAGCTTGTGCTGTGGCGGGGACTTAAGCCAGGTCAAATATATGGGAGGTCATGTGTAAGTTGGATTTGGATTTCTGGATACTTGGAAAAGTCATGTGATATTGGTTTGTTGCCATTTCTGGAATGCTGAACTGAACATTGGATTGGCACCAAACCAGGCAATGACTGGATGTTATGTGTGCTGGCAACAGCCAGAATATCAGTACATCCATCTCCTCAACAATTGTATGAAAATGCACTCCTGTCAAATAAATAAAAAGTAAATTAAAAAAGTTAAAGGTAAAGCTCTCAAAGTATTTTTGTTTTTTATTAATAGATAGTACAATAGCTTTAAAAACTATGGCAACAACCAAAAATACCTCAGATTTAAACAAAATCCAAGTTGCGCAAGATTAAGGATTCAATTAATTAAAATATTTTTTGGTTAATAAATGAACTTTCAAACCAAAAACAAAATTTCACTAGCCCATTATACAAAATTATATCAAACATCAAGCAGTGTAGTTCAAACCACAAACAAAATGAACTGACACAACAATTGAGATGGATGGATGCCATCCTGGAGTATATTATAATCCAATCAGGATTCATATGAGGCACCAACAGAAGGACTAAAATGAAACAAAATTTGATCAATATAGAAGCAAGATTCAACAAGCACAAAACAAAATGAAGTCACACAAGATGTGTAGTATGAGCAGCCTAAAGTAGAAAATCATCAATTTAACAGCCAATCAAAAGCTATCTAATTTAGGAACAGAGGCATTTTATTCATTTTCATGGCTCCAGATTTGTATGGAATGGTTTTGAGAACCTTCCAAATATGGACTCAAGATTACAATAAAAATAAATCATTAAATTTTAAAGTTTCTACTTTTAGTGATTTTATCCTAGGTTTTTTTACAATGGTTTTTACTAGCAATATCTTTGGTAGCACAAGCAGCCAAGCCAGCAGCAGCCAAGCCAGCTTCATTAGAGGTGAGGCTCAGAATGTGTAGGCACCTGTTTACACCCAAGCCTTTGAGGCAGGTAACAAGGAAGCTGACCTGTACCTATACCTGACCCCTAACCCCTATGACTTTGACTTGTTCAGTAGTCACTTTGTGTCTAGCTCTGCCCCTGCTCCTGTAACCACCCCCTACACAAGCTGCCTGTCAACCAACCAATCAGAATGGCAACCCTGGTTTAGAACAACTTCCTGCCATCAGCCAACCTGCCCCCCTCATCCAATCAGGTTTCAGCTCCTGCAGCCCAGCACCCAAGCAGCAAATCATCACCACTCAAATTATTCAGGAAATTGTGGCACTGAACCTGCAGTGTCTGTCCTGGGAACAGATTGAAACCCAATTGCAATTTACCCAAGTCACTGTAATGCGGGAGTTCAACAACCTAATGAACAAGGGGAATCTGATTGGGACAGCCAAGAAGCCTAAGAAGGCCCCCAATTCAAAAATATCTGAGGCATACCCAATCATGCTTGACCTCCTCCAGCAGGACCCCAAGCTTCCCTTGACCCAGGTCCGGAAGCAACTTGCAGACCATGGCATTTGGGTGCCTGGGCACATGGTGCAGCTCTGGATTCATGGAAAGATGGCTTCAATACAGATTCTTACCAATATTGCTGGCAACCAATGGGATGGTAGTGAGGATTCCCCATATGATCCTGCCATCAAGTACACCCTGGTCTGATGCTTGACAAGTTTATCAGATGACATCATGTTTGTCTTGTATTATAAGCTATCAAAGCTTTTGACAATTTTGGCACACAAGGAAGAGCCGCTGCCCAAAAAGGGAGTAAGAAGGTCAAGAAGGGGATGTTCATTGGTGAATTTCTGGCTGTTTCACCCAATGGTTATGTCTACTATTGGACAAACCCAGATTTTACCAAGGGCTACAAGTACAGCCACATCCTTGGTGGATTACTCAACTCCTGGGATAGCTCAAATTCCAAGCACCGGGTTTTCTTGAGCCACCAGATGGAGGGTAGCTCCACCGCCCTTGAGGCCATCCAGGGACACAGGCACCAGGCCTTGTCTACCTTGCCAGTCATGAAGACATCCATCTGGCTGATTTTGTGTTCTTTAATATTGGAGATACACTCTGGGAGCGCTGCCCTCAGGCTTTCAACAACCTCTATCTTGGGGTCCTTGACCACAATTCTCTCTTTGGTCATCAAATGGTGACTGACTTTTTTGCCCAAAATGTCTTCCATGTGAACATGGGCAATCAATCACAGAAGGACAAGCGCCTTGCACCCTGTGCTACTGCCACCTACCAGCCCATCCAGCCAATGACAGACAAGGAATACAACAAACGTTATATGGCGGCCATCACACGCAATCCTCCTACCCCTGCCACCACCACCCTCACCTTCCAGCTCCACCCAATTCCAGACCCCCCAGGCCAGCACTGCCTCTATGTTCTCCTTCCTGCGCTATTCTGCCTACTAGGCATCACTCTTCCCTGCCCCAATAAACCCCCTGTCACCAAATATTTTCTATTTATATTAACTTTATTTTGAATTTCAATTGTTCATGTTCTCTTTGCTTATAGTTGGTTTTATTCTTTATGTTCAGCTTATTTCTATAAAATCATATATTTACTATTTCATGTATCTAGATCCAGAACACAGATTTTTTGGCGCTTTGCACTGCCCCTTGTGATAATATTAACAACAGTTTGGTGATCAGCTAAATTTGAATTAGAAAATTATAGATTAATTGTGTTTAGATAAAGTTGTTACTGATCCAAATTCAAAACCTTAATGATAAACTTTAAGCAAATCTTGAGCCAAGTGATAAAGTGATTGTTGTGACATAAAGGGTCATTTAATAATTCTTTGGTGCATGTGCGCTAATTAATATGATTGGCTGGATGTTTTGCCATTGTGCGCCACAGCAGCAATGGTGCACAATGGCAAAACATCCAGCCAATCATATTAATTAGTGCACATGCACCAAAGAATTATTAAATGACCCTTTATGTCACAACAATCACTTTATCACTTGGCTCAAGATTTGCTTAAAGTTTATCATTAAGGTTTTGAATTTGGATCAGTAACAACTTTATCTAAACACAATTAACCTATAATTTTCTAATTCAAATTTAGCTGATCACCAAATTGGTGTTAATATTTTCATAAGGGGCTGTGCAAAGTGCTAAAAACAATATGGCAATTAAGGGACAATGCCAATACAAAATAAACAACACATATTGAGTTGAGCGTAAAACATATACAAAATGGGTAAAAAGATGGGATAGTGTAGCAAATGGGAAAACAAACAGGAATAAACAAAGAGGCACAAGTACCAGAATAATACAGATTTTATTGGTGTGAAAGCTATAAAAACATATGAAAAGGCTGGTAAAAAATCAATGAGAGAATTGGAGAAACTTCTAAAGACCTTGACTCTGCAATTGCAGAGATCAAAGAAATTAACCACAAGGTCAAAGCAAAGGTGAAGTCTGACATCCTCAAAGGCAAGAAAATTAACAAAGGTGTTGGCCAAGGCGCTTATGGCCAAAATACCTGACACCCCTGAGAAGACCATCAAGCGTCTTCTTAACATCCAGAAGACAGTTGTGGATGGCTTACAATTCAAGTCCTACACCCTTTCTGCGCTGTTTGTCTGGACCAATGACCCTGAGATTAATGAACATCTTAAACCAACCAAGAGGGCCCGCAAGAATGACACTGAGATGCCTGCACAGCTGCTTGCACCAAGAATGGTCAAGCCATCCAAGGCTGCGGACAAGGAGGAGACTGTAGAAAGTAATCTATATCATAATTAATAAAAATTTCCAGATACTTGCCTTTTTTTGTTAGAAAGCATTGAGGTTGAACTCTGCTGGGTCCTGTTTCCTTTTGTCCCCCACCTTTTATACAAATTATGCCACTCACGTGGCCAAGCAGCTTTATCTGTCCACCTGTCTTGCAGGAGCTTGAAGACAGGATCCATGGTACCTTTCTGATGTCACAGGAGGCATTGGCTGAGCTAACACATGCCAAGGGGGCATCTGAGTGGGAAGTTACTTCCTACAAGGATGCCCAACTGGTCTGCCTGGACCCAGTGGTTCTCACTGGAGTTTACTGTTTAAACTCCATTGAGCTTGTTTGGGACATCCTGACAACGCTCCAATTCAAGATTATACTGGAGATGGGCTAGGCCCATGTGGCTGCTTGCTTCTGCTTCCCAGTGGAGCACACCCTATCTTACCTGCTGGACAACTTTGGGCACGCAGTGTCAAAATTGGCTGTTGCAGACGCAACAGTAGTCAAGAAAACTAAGATCCTCCTGGCAGACTTTGGGATGGCCTGGAGTGCAGATAAGACAGGGCTTCCTTTAGCAATGGATCTTACCTTCAGCAAAACCAAACACAAGAAAAAATAAGTGCAGTATACAACAAACTGTGCAAGTTTACTGAAGCCTTTGCCCAGCAAAGGCTTCATCTCATTGTTTACTTCAGGTATCTTTTCTTCTTTGGGATGAGCGCCAGTGCAGAGGACCTAGACGGGGTTCTTCTTGGGGTCAACAAGGCCTGGCTCTCACTGGACAGGAAGAAGGTCCTCCCCAGGTACAACTTGGTTGACCACATAATCCAAGACACCCTGGTCCTGGCTGGCATCTTTGTGTTTGCAGCCCTGCCAGAAAAGCTGCTCCTCCATTCCCACTTCACCATCCTCCCCTTTACCAGTAGGCAAGAATACCTCAATAAGGGTATATCCACCATTCATGTTGTGGCAGTGGAGGTTGTGCGCCACCTCCATTGCAGGGTGGGTACATACTGCCAAGCCCACTATAGGTGCTCCTAATTTATTCTCTATACCAATAAAAATCTTTATACTTTAGATTATTTTTATTATAATTAATTTTCCTAATGTTTATTTTAGCAAAAAAGAATTTCAAAATATATCCCAGAGAAGGTCTTCATAAAAGCATAATAATATATGCTAATAAAATACAATTCTACTTTGTACCTTATACATTTAACTTTTTTAATTTGATTTTTATATTTATTTGACAAAAGTGATATAAATATATTTGCATAATCAAGTATCAAGTGTTTAGGATAATCTCAGATGGCATAATAAAAAAATAATATAAAATAAATAAATTACTAACCTCCATTGATGGTCCTGCCAAATGTGATTGTGGGCTTAGAAGCTTCTATATATAAAATGATAATTAATAAATATTAAATAGTAGATTAGAGAATATAAAAAGAGTTAGACACACTAAGCCTTTAATTGATTGGCTGTTTGGCTAGGCACGTGGGGATGAACAAATCAGTGTGGCCATAGAATTTGGCCAGGGTCTTGGCTGGGAGGGTGTGGATCCCGGCCTGGAGCAAATCAAATAGGTGCTCAGTCCCAGTTGGGGTTCCTTGCTTGACAACTTGCTTGATCCACCCAAAGACTTCCTTGATGGGATTTAGGAAGGGCAAATAGGCGGGGAGGAAGAGAAGGCATAAATTTTCTGTGGCCAATTGCTGGGGGCCCACTCCAATTCTAGTGTCAATTGATGGAAATTTCTCAAGAATATCTGCCACCTTATGGAGACCAACGTTGTACAGCACAATTATGTTGGTGAAGCCCAGGCTTGTGCGTCTCAGGTGCTCCTGGACCAATCAGAGAAATGATAGGAAGGTCTGGCTATTGTGAGATCCCAATATCATTTGGTATAGCTCAACCTCCTTTGGACCAAGGAGAGCCATCATCAAATAGGCTGTGGCGCAGACTGCAGCACATCAAGCCATCCCATCATTGGAGCCTTTTGGGACATACCCATTGCGCATTGACAAGGCAAATGCTGATTTGTTAATGTAGTAGAATTCAACCACTCCCTTGGCTTTGAGGGCAGTGTACGCCTCAGCGTATTTTTTCCAAGTCTTGATGTTGGCTGGGCTATTTTTATTATAGGGAGATACCCCAAGCTTTTTCCAGGAAAATTGCATTCCCTTGAGTAGATGGTAGTAAAAGAAAATTGAGGCCTCAACCCCAAAAGTAGATTTGACCACAGCCTGAATATTTTCTAGTTCAAGATAGTAGTCCCAGGTTATCCACTGGTGGATTGCCCATTTGTGCTCCTTGGTGAGCATGGTTGACACGCGCAAGGATTTCTCTGCGGCAAGGACTCAACCAGTGTTGATGAACTTGTGGAATGTCTTGCTGGCGTACTTGGGATTCACTTCAACAATGGCTGCAGCTGCCTTGTAATCACTGGATTCACACATTAGCTTAAGCATTATGATGCATTTGATGTCAGGGATGTGTTTCTGGGCGGGCGTTTTGGCAGTGGGGATTGACTTGTTGGCATTGGGCACAACACAGGGTATGGGTACCTTGGTGTAGAAGGCTGCAACCTTTTTGAGCACTAACTGTCCTCATCAGTTCTGAAGAACTCAGGCACCTTGTCCTCTTCCTGATTGCTATCACTGATGTAGGGCTTGTAGCTAGTATCAAGTACAGGCTTCACCTTCTCCAGCATGGCTGATGGGACCAAATCTTACCAGTACACAATGTCAAACACATATGAAGTAAGTTTTACCTCCTTGTTTCTAAATTTCTTGGTAAAGGTAACCTTGGTGGGCTTCTGGGTTAGCTTGAGAGCCCAAGGGTTGATGCTCTGCACCCTAGCAGCTTGTGCTTCTCAAACCAGCTGTGTTAGTGTAGCGTCACTATCAAACTCTCTTCTCCTGTCTCCTTCCTGAGTAGGCATTTTTGTTACACTAACTCTGTTCTTTGACCTGCAGGCAACTGCAACCGCAGCGCACAACAGGTGCATTGGTACTCTGGTGTTGTGTTCCTTCCATTTTAAAATTTAATAAAATACTAAAAAAATTTCAATTAGTTACTCCCTTATTTTAATTTTTGCTTTTATCTGAATATGGATATTTAATTAATATTCCCCCTCAATATCCCAATTATAGATTTTTTTGTTTCTTAATTAGTTTTTTTTGGTTTTACAACACCCATTTTAGAATACTAAAAAAATCCACCCATTTTCCCAGATTTTACTGCCAAATTCAAACACCCAACACAATATTTTTAAAATTTGTGTTTCAGATTGTGTTCCCTATTTTAGATGCCTTGGTATCATTCTTGATTACAATCCATTGAACACAGCATTTGAGTGATTTTGTTTACAAAGTGAGTTGCTATTGTGTTTTGTTTTTGGGTTGAGTTTTGACATACTGCGCTTGGGTGTATTTTATCACCAATTCACATAGTAAACATATGTAACCAAAAGTCAACTCACACCATTTTGTTTGTGAATCCATGCATTTCAGTTTGTATTTTGTCATGAATACTGCTATTCACCATGTTTTGATTTTGCCTTTGGTGGGCCATTTCAAAGACAAATCTCTTGCTTTTGCTTTTGCCTCTTGAAATGAGTTGATGACTGAATCAGGAAATACAATTGTTTGGTTTCTTGACTCTGCGCATCTCACTTGCCCCACTCATGCTTGTGGCGAGTGATCCTACCGTCCTGGTAGTGTTTTGTGGTATTCCTAACCACTATATATTCCATTTTGTATTCACCAATAAAAATTAAGTTCTATTCACATTTTTGTCTTTGTGTCTTCCAGTACTTCTGCGCCTCTCTCTAGCCACAACTAGTAGAGATTATTCTTCCAGGGCTGCAAGGTAATTGCATAGCCTTCCCTGTCATCTAACCAAGACTTAGTACAAATCCAATCCTAAGGTTAGGATTTCCCGTTGTGTGTCTGTGCTGCGCCTCAGAACACAACAAAAAATGGTGCTCACTACAGGGGCTGTAAGCCCCTTGGTTATCCCTTTTGCATCCACGTTTTCAGGTCCTTTGCCTCTGCCTATACAAGAGCCAACTTCACCTGAAATTACTAGTCCTCCTATTGAGGAAGATATTGCCAACCTGCCTATTATCCCTACTGTACTGAACCTCAGGAATGGTCCCTGCCTAGTTGCTTACCCCATGGGTACCCCTGACTTAGAACAAGTCATGTCAGTAGCCCTTGGGATAGCCCGTGAAGGAGCCATCCCTTGCCTTCAGCTGCAGTTCAGTCAGGCTGAATACTACAAATTAATTGTGGCTCCTCAATTTCCACAGCATCTCCTCTCAGCAGCTGGCTCTGCTGAACACTTACTATTGTCCTTTGTGCAGCCTGCCTTGGCCCACCATCAAATGGTGTTGGGGCTCCACGTCCAAGAAATCTTGTCTCTACAAGCAGTGGTTACTCATCACTGGGACCAGTTTGCTGCTTACCAACAGTGGATCCATTCCCTGTTTTCCTTGGTATCTGACAATCAACACAACTCTGTTACCTCCCAGACCTGTTTGGTTAACTCTGTCAAACATATGCGCCAGTCCATCCCCAAGTACATGAGAGAGCGTCTACACAAGTTTCACCAGCTAGAACAACCCTGGCAAACTCAGGTAGATTCCACCTTGAACGCTTACCTCTCCAACTTTGAGCAACTTGTGCAGCAGCTCAATGCATTCAGCATGTATTCTTTTGAGCAACTACAGCAAGTAGCAGACTTTGCTGCTAATGGCCTTAATGAACTCAGTACAGCATTTGAGCAAGAGAGAGCTGCCACTGCTGCTGCTATAGCCAAACTCCAGAGTCAAGTGAATGAATTATCTACGCCCAAGCCAGATGTTCCGCCCTCTCTCCCTTCTGATAACTTAGTGGATTGAGAGCAGAGAATATGGGACGCTATTTGAGAGCTACGTACAACTACTTGCAGTCAAGGACGTCCTACCAAAGCCCCTCAACCTGACCCCCAGGTGCTTGAGTTGACTGCCCAAGTTGCTGAGCTACAGCAAGAGCTTGCTGCCCTACGCAAGATGATGGCAACTGCTGCTAGTCCAGTTGGGGCTGTCAATGAGGATGGTTGTTGCCCTGGCTTACCAGGAGCCCCTTAAATCCAATGTGCTAGGGAACTAATTGCCCTAGCTAACAAGGTGGATCATTTGAAGCGGGACCATACTGAGCTGGATAGAGATGTACAAGAGATGAGTGAATTGATTGACTCTGTGAACAACAGGTTTGCCCCTTGCCTCTCAGTGGGGCCATCCCTTACTTCTCAACTGGCTGAGCTCTCCACAGTAGTGACCACCCAAGGTCAACGCCTAGATGCTACTGCACAACAGACCACTCAAGCTGTCAATACAGGTGCCCGCGCTGTTGAGACCCTGACTACCCTCAAGGAGAGTGTTTGTCAGCTATGGGCTAGACAGCCCCCCTCTGAATCCAAAGCAGAGTTTTCCCTGCGTATAAACGTACTCAATAGCAACAATGGTGGCCCAACTCCCAAAGCACATTTTAAGCCTACCTTTAAGCAAGTCTTTGACCCCAGAACCTTGAACCATTGCAGCTTTCCTAACTATCTACAAAACTGCCATGAGACAAGCATCAGACAAGGTTAAGAAAGAACATATTCTGACCTGTCTACACCCAACTTGCCAGGAGGTAGTGGTGCCTGAACTACCCACCATTGAGACGTGGGAAGATATGAAGCAGCTTCTGATTGACAAGTTTGGTGGTGACCTTAGCCTGGAAGTAAAAAAGGACGCTTTTATGCACATTGCTTTCAAGCCTAAAGAGACGCTAGCTGAGTTTGCAGACAGATTCTACATGGAAGGACAGCAACTGATAACAAGCAGACAATTGACAGCCCATGAAGCTTACATGGCTTGTGCTCAAGCCCTCAAAGTTAACCAGCTTCTGTGCCTTCACTTCAAAGCCCATAAAGCTATGCTTTCCTCTATGAAGAGCATAAAGACGCTGTTGCAGGACATGCACCTCACCCATTCTGGAGCAGTTGTTAGGGAAAGTTGAGCTGCTTCTAACTCTGGTTTGTCTTCCTGTGGTCCTTGCATTCTTACCATGAACTCGCAAAATCCTCCTTGACGCCAAGGTTGCCACAACTGTGGTCAGATAGGTCACCATTCTTAAGTCTGCACCAACCCCTAGGTTGAAGGAGCTGATCCAAAAGAGCAGGCAGGAAAAGAACAGTCAACCTAGAGGCAGAGACGCTCTTGGTTGACAATTCTTCCCAGTCTCTTTCAATCCCTCCCTCTATATCTGACTCCAAGCCTGCTGATAATGAGGCTCCTCCTATCCTCCTTTTGTTCCACAATATCTCTGATGACTCTGACCTGGATGACTCTGATACTGACAACACCAATGCATATGGGTACTCTGTTCTGGCTGTTCCTGAAACCATTACAGTCCCCTATAAATTGCGCTCAGGAAAGACCACAACTACCGCTAAGCCTTTGCCTGAAGCCAAAGAAGTTGTCTCTTGCCCTTACCTCACTCAAGCTAAGAGGTCCCCTGTGCTAGTGGAGTTGTCAGAAGAAGCTGCCAAGGTTGCTGATGCTGTCTTCAAGAATGTATCTGTTTTGCTCCCTCTCCAAACTGTTTATAAGGAGTTCCCAGGATTAAGATGCATGATTGAGAAGTGGGATAAGGAACTAGCAGAGGCTCAAGATATCTTGGCTGTCCTTCCACCCTTTGGTTGCACTACCACTCAAGTAGAGATATCCATTCAAAAAGTGAAGATCAAGGCTGTCTTAGACACTGGCTTGCCAGTCAACGTTGTCTCCTCCAAGCTTGTGAAGAAACTCAAACTTGCCCCTGACCTTAATTATCACCAGTTGTATGGCACGGCTGGACTGTCTATGACCTGCGCCATAGGGGCGTACTCTGCTCTACCCATGCAGTTTGGCAAGCTTCTCCTAGCTGCGCCAGCAGTTGTCTTGGAAAACGAGAGTTACAATCTCTTAGTTGGCACTCAGTTCCTTAGGGAATACAATGGGATAATCAACTTGAAAGATGGTTACCTCTCTATTCTGGGATACAAAGTCCCTCTGATCTTTGAAGAGCCAGTTAAAGTTCCCGGGAAACGCCTCAAGACATGTGCCTTGGAATATCCCACTGGGGTTTTCAACCTCAAATATTGCACCCACTCTTCAAACATGAAATGTCCACCCATGGCTTGTCCTGCGTCTGAAGGGATCCCTCTCCTAGCCACGTCTGCTGTCACCATCCCCCCTGGCTCTCAGGCCATTCTAGACTCCCAGATATCATATGAACTACCTGAACAAACCTTCTTGGAGTTGTACTCTCCCCCCTCATTAGGGCACAACAAACCTTACCTCTGTCCTGGAATCCTAGACGTCTCCCATAAGGATCCTGTTCAATTGTTGGTAGCCAACCTGACTGCTCTCCCCATGACTGTGTCTAGGGGGCAGGTCGTTGGATACGGCAAGTTGTTGGGCGCTCCTGATGTCTTGTCTCTTCATCCCTTTGGCATGTTCCAAGATTTTAACCTACCTGAGGATGAACCCCAAGTCCTATCCTTGTTCACTGCGCAAGACTTTCCACAGCTGTCCCTGGTTCAACAGAAAGAGGTGCTAGACTTGCTAGACCAATTTTCTAACATCTTTGCTAAGGACAGTACCAACTATGGGTTAGCCAAAGGTGTTATCCATCAAATTGACACTGGCAATGCCCCCCTTTTGTGCTAAACCATATTTCCGCAGCCGTGTGGAGGACGCCCAGGTATCTAAAGAGCTCAAACAACTGTTGGACGCTGGGCTGCTGGCACCTTCCCAAAGTCCTTGGGCATCCCCGCTACTCATCTTAAAGAAGAAAGATGGAGGTCATTGTATTGTGATGGACTACTGCCAATTGAACTCCTTGACCAAGAAGGACTTGTACCCCTTGCCGCGTATTGATGATGCTCTCTGACGTCTTGGAGGCTCTAAGTTTTTCTCCACAATGGATCTGGCATCTGGATACTGGCAAGTTGACCTATTGCCCAAGGATTGCCAGAAAGCCGCACTCATTACATCTGAAGGGCTTTTTGAGCCTACTTGCATGCTGCAGGGACTCTGCAATGCCCCGGCCACCTTCCAAAGGGCCATGGACTCCATCCTCCATGACTTGAAGCTGTCATGTGTCCTAGTATACTTGGATGATATAACAGTTTTCAGCGCTACCTTCACCAATCACCTGGCTCATCTCAAAGAGGTGTTCATAAAGATTTAAGAAGCTGGCCTCAAACTAAAGCCTTCCAAGTGCGCTTTCTTCAAAGAGCGTCTTAAATTCTTGGGCCATGAAGTAACCCAGACAAGGATTTGCCCAATGACTAAGAAGGTTGAAGCTATCAATAAAATGCTTCTGCCCACCAACCTGAAAGAGGTACAAGTCTTTCTGGGGATGATGGGCTATTATAGACAGTTTATCCCTGACTTTGCCAATACTAGTGAACCTCTAGTCCAGCTGTTACGTAATGTCCCTTTTGAATGGACCGCCAGTCAGCAGCAAGCCTTTGAGACCCTTAAGCAAAAACTCAAAGAGGTGCCAATCCTAGTGTATCCTGACTATAATAAGGAGTTCATCCTATACACTGACGCTAGCAATCTTGCTATTGGGGCTATTCTGGCCCAGCTAGACAACAAGGGTGTAGACCATCCTGTGGCTTACACTTCCTGCATGCTAAACAAGCATGAGAAGAACTATAGTGTCACAGAGAAGGAGTGCCTTGCCGTGTTGCATGCAGTCAAGCAGTTCTGTCACTACATATATGGTACCCACTTCACAGTTGTCACTGACCACGCTTCTCTTAAGTGGTTACAACAGCTTAAGGAGCCTGAAGGGCGCCTAGCTAGATGGGCTCTACGTCTGCAGGGATACAACTTCACTGTGCTCCATTGCCCTGGGATTCAACATCAGAACGCTGATGGGCTCTCCAGAATGCCCATTCTTGCTTTGCATCCTGCAGAGGCTGACCAGTTGTACAAACTAATTGGATACTCTTCTTCTTGGGAAAGCAAGACAGAAGAGGTCCAACTGGCCTTGTCCAAGCTATCCAAAGATACCCTCATACGCAACAATCAGCTCTTCAAGAAGGTACAAGATCAATATCTACCTTATGTACAACCCAGTCTTTGCCTCTTGTTGGTGTTGCAAGCTCATAAAGAGACTGGGCATGGAGGTATTGCCAAGACCTTTGACTGGCTTCAGAAGAATTACTTCTGGGAAAACCTTTGCCTGCTGATCCCAGACGTCATAGCTAGTTGCCACAACTGCCAGCTGCAGAGGCCTTGAGCTGTTGCCCACAAATTCAAATTAGTTCCCCTTCAACATGCTTTTCATACTGTCAGCATTGATGCAGTAGGTCCTCTCCCCCGCTCATGTTCTGGGTGTTTCTTTATTCTGATTGCTGTTGATCACTTCAGCAAGTGGGTAGAGGCTTGCCCTACAAAGGACATCACGGCTAAGACAACTGCTGCCTTCCTGCTACAGGATGTTTTCTACCGCCATGGCTGTCCTCAAGTGTTGCTCTTAGATAATGGGACTAACTTTAATGCTAAGTTGGTAACCTCTGTTGTCAAAGCTTTGGGGTCACACCAGTCCTTCTCTGCCCCCTACAACCCTTCTACCAATGGGGCAGTTGAGCGTGCAAATTCAACACTGGTCTCTATCATGAGGAAGCTCACCTACTCTGACGCTGCCAACTGGGACCTATACTTACCTGCTGCTCTCTTTGCATACCGCCTTAGCAAACATTGTGTCACTGGATACTCCCCTTTTGCTATGTTGTATGGGCAAGAGGCTACTACCCCATTGCTCTTGGGGGCCCCCTTGCTTTCCTCTGATAAGGCCATGAATCCTGACGGCCACATCAAGGATCTAGTCAACCACATAATTGATATACAGGCCACTGCCTACACTTCTGCATACAAGACTAAGATGCTTGAGCTTTCTCCCAATAATGCTGGATGCTCCCCCTTGCCTGAATTTGATGTTGGTGACCATGTACTTTACTACCAACACAGAGTAGGTGGGCGCGCACATAAGTTGGACTCTCTGTGGATTGGCCCTTTAGAAGTGACCTTTAAACGAGGGTCTAAATACACTGTAAAGCTCCTCTCCAGTGGCTGTCCTTTTGCTTGAGTGCATGCCAAGTTCCTCTGCAAGTACCACCCCCCTAAGGCCAATCTAGGGGAGGGCAATGTTGTGAATACCGCTATTCACCATGTTTTGATTTTGCCTTTGGTGGGCCATTTCAAAGACAAATCTCTTGCTTTTGCTTTTGCCTCTTGAAATGAGTTGATGACTGAATCAGGAAATAAAATTGTTTGGTTTCTTGACTCTGCGCATCTCACTTGCCCCACTCATGCTTGTGGCAAGTGATCCTACCGTCCTGGTAGTGTTTTGTGGTATTCCTAACCACTATATATTCCATTTTGTATTCACCAATAAAAATTAAGTTCTATCCTCATTTTTGTCTTTGTGTCTTCCAGTACTTTTGCGCCTCTCTCTAGCCACAACTAGTAGAGATTATTCTTCCAGGGCTGCAAGGTAATTGCATAGCCTTCCCTGTCTTCTAACCAAGACTTAGTATGAATCTAATCCTAAGGTTAGGATTTCCTGTTGTGTGTCTGTGCCTTGCCTCAGAACACAACATTTTTTGAATGGTTTCTCTTTGCGTGTGAGCACTTCTTTGCTGTGTTGACCCATTTTACCCATTAACACCAAAAAATCCCTGTCAAAAGAGTGTATATTTTAACCAGATAGTTATATTTTGTTTAAATCTGAGGTATTTTTGGTTGTTGCCATAGCTTTTAAAACTACTGTATTACACATGTATCAAGACCTTCTGTAAGATTTTTTGTTTAGTAATAGTTCACCATTCTAAAAAATCTATTAAAATTAATTATAATAAAAAATAAATTTGAAAATTTTAATATAAATTTATTGGAAAAGGTTTCTATTATTTGTGCCTGTAGTGGGTTCTTCAATATGCAACTACTTGGCAATGGAGATGGTGCACAACCTCCACTGCCACACCATAGATGGTGGATACACCTTGATCAAAATATTCTCTCCTGCTAGTAAAATGGAGGACTGTTGTCAGGATTCTCCTTTTTCTTTAATCACTGCTAGTATATTTTCAAGGAATATTCACTTTATTTATTTTTATCCTTGGGGTTAAATCAAAATTTACTTACAAACAAGCTTTCCCCTTAATTTCCTGACTTCTACTGTTCAAATTAACCTATTTTAATGGTTAGTTTTACTTTAAAAGTTACCTTTATCCTCAGGACAATTCTTGAATCTTCTATCTTTTTGCTAGGGTTAGTATCAACTAGTCCAAACTTGTTACCATTTGCTTTCCACCTTAGCTTATGCCAGCACTTCAGATCTGATTTTTCCGTCCTCCTGCTCTCTCTTTTGCTCTATCTTCAAACTCCCAAAGCAAGCTGCTGTTCCCTGTGTTTTCCTTTATCATTCTGCTTATTTTTTAAAGGTTAAGTCATCATAAACATGTGCTTTTTTGTCCCTTTCACCTTCCAAACCATCTAACTACCTTTGGTTAGTTTCTTTCCCCCCAAACATCACCTCAATAACCAGGCTTTAATAAAAAGCCTGAGTTCTATCCAATCTCAACTTAAGTTGAGATTGGTTGACTTGCACCTCAAAAAGGTACTTTTTAGGTTCTATGGCTTGCGTTTTCTTTTCTACACTCTTGCATCTTCCCTCTTAGTTCCATGATTACATTTGATTATATTTTTCAATAGTTAAGTGATTTTTATAGTGGAACTCACACTTTGATTGTGGATTATTTTAATCCACCAGCTAGTGGGAATCACTTTCCAGACTTAGAAATTGAATTTTTAACTAAATGGTCAGTCATTAAGACTGGCCTTTATTTTGTTTTCTTAGGATTAATAAACCGCCTTAGCCCTTACTTTACTTCATATAAGCTTTTAGGAGCCTTTGTCTAGTTATTGTTGCAAACCTTACCCACCTTTCTATATTTAACAAATATAAACCTTCTTGGTTTAAAGGCTTTAGTTTACAATAATTTACCCCAAGCCTTCAGACCTTACAACTGTTGTTTGAATGCAGGAGCAGCTTTTATAGAGGGGCTGCAACCCCGTAAATTCCAGCCAGGACCAGGGTGTCCTGGATCACATGGTCCACCAAGTTGTAGCCTGGGAAAACTTTCTTCCTTTCTAGGGATATTCTGGCCTTGTCAATTCCAAGAAGGACGCCATCTAGGTCCTTGAAATCTGCAACCATCCCCAAGTTGAAGAGGTACTTCAGGTAAACCATGAAGCAAAGACTTTACCCAGCAAAGACTCCAGTAAACTTGCACAGTTCATTATAAACTGCACTAATTTTCTTATCCTGCTTTGTTTTGGAGAATGTTATCTCTATAGTTGTTGGAATCCCTGTCTTGTCTCTGCTCCAGGCCAGCCCAAATTTGAACATGAAGATTTTTCTTCTTGACAGCTGTTGTATTTGCAATAGCCAATTTTGAGACCTCATTCATGAAGTTTCCCAACAGATAAGACAGGGTATTCACCACCAGGAAGCAGAAACAAGCACCCCCATGAGCCCAGCCTATCTCTGGTATGTCTTGAATGATAGAATTCCCAGGAAGTCTAAAACAAGCTTGATGTAGTTTACACAGTAAACTTCACTGAGAGCCACTGGGTCCAGGAAGGGCATTTGGACATCCTTGTAGGCTGTAACTACCAACTCAGATTCCCTGTCAGCATGGGTTAGCCCCATAAACACGCCCCACAACATCAGAAAGGTACTATGTATGCAATCCTCAAGCTTGTGCACATCAGGAGGTGACAGGGCCAGCTGCCTTCTCCCATGTTTGGCATAGTTTGTGTAGAAGGTAGCTGGAACATAAGGGATTAGGACCTTACACATTACACTGATGATGATTTCTAAAAAAAGATAAGTTTTTGAATAATTTTATTATTTTTAGTTACCTGCTTTTCCAGCTGCTTTGGCTGACCAGGCCATTTTTGGTGCAGCCAGCTGTGTGGGAATCCCATTGTCTTCTTTTCTGGCACGCTTTGTGGTCTTAAAATGTTCATACATCTTGGAGCTGTCAGCCCAGACAGACGGCGCAGAAAGTGTGAACGTCTTGAACTGTAGGCCCTTTACTACAGTCTTCTGTACATTTAGAAGATGCTCAATTATCTTCTCTGATGTGCTTGGAATCTTGATCATCAGGGCCTTTGTGGGCACCTTGTCAATTCCCCCTTCAGCACAGCAGGCTTCACCTTTGCTTTGACTTTCTTGTCAATTTCTTTTATCTCTGTAATTGCAGAGTCTTGGTCCTTCAATAACTTCTCAAGTTCTCTCATTAATTTTTTACTAATATTTCCATATGTTTTATAGCTTCTTCTCCAATAAACTCTGTGTTATTCTTATCTTATTGCCTCTTTGTTTATCCTTGTTAGTTTTTATATTTAATTAAAATACACCATTTTTTACTCATTTTTATGTGTGTTTTTAGATAATCTCAATATGTGTTGTTTGCTTAGTGTTTTGCCATGCTTCTATAATTGCTGCACTATTTTAACTCTTTGAACAGCCCCTTATGAAAGAATTAACAAGGATTTGATTATGAGCTAAATTTAAAATATAAAATGATAAGTTTACTGTGTTTATAGAAAGTTGTCGCTGATCCAAATTCAAAACCTTAATAATAAACTTTAAGCCAGTCAGGAGCTGCGTGATAAAGTGACTGTTGTGACATAAAGGGACATTCAATAATTCTTTGATGCATTTGCGCTAATTAATATAATTGGCTGGATGTTTTACCACTGTGCTCAACTGTTGTTGTGGCAAGTTATTTGTGAACTAGTTCTCAATCAGCACCTGATTAAGCACTAGTCCACCAACAACTTGCCACAGTGGCAATGACACACAGTGGTAAAACATCCAACCAATCATATTAATTAGTGCACATGCATCAAAGAATTATTGAATGACACTTTATGTCACAACAATCACTTTCTCACTTGGCTCCTAATTGGCTTAAAGTTTATTATTAAGGTTTTGAATTTTAATCACAATCAACTTCTATAAACATAATAAACATATAATTTTCTAATTTAAATTTGGCTGATCACCAAATTGTTGTCAATATTTTCACAAGGGGCTGTGTAAAGAGCTAAAAATAACTGTTTTCTGGATCTAGATACACAGCATATTAAACATATGATTTTTTTAGAAATAAGCTAAACATATAAGAAACAAAAAAATAAAAACAAAGAGAAAATTAAACAGTTGAAATTATGGATAAAAAATAATATAAATAAAAATGTTTTGCAGCAAGGAGCTTATTGGGGGTGGGAAAAAGTGATGCCTATTAGGCAGAATGGTGCAGGAAAGAAGGTTTCAGGATCATTAATTTCAAAGATCCTATCAACCATGACTTGGTTCAGATTGATGTAAATGTAGAGGTTTTTACTTCCTTAAAGAGTTTTATTTCAACTTAAATGTTTTTATTGTTTGTAAGACTTTTGGACATTTCTCATGAAACTGCCTAATCTTTCCCCATTTTGGGAAATCAGGATTAAATGGGTGATTTAATATGGTTTGTACTTTAGTGCATTCAACTGTTCATATGGAGACATGCCACAACACAGGAACCAGCACCAAGTATTGTGACAATGGGAAATGGGCACCAGTGGTCCCAGGAAGATGGTACACAGCCTCCTTGCTCTCTTCCAATCCTCCCACCAAGCAAAAGCCTCAAACTATGTCCCCAGATCCTGTGAAAGCTAGACTTTTTTATTTGTTTGCTTCTGTTTCCTTGCTTGCCTACCTGGGCGCATACACCTTCCTTGGGCGGTTCAATCTCTTACTGGGAAGTTATCAAATCCTTGGCAAGTTATTACATTTGGGTATGGTTTCCGTACCAATTGGTTCTATGATCACTGGGTTAAACCCTTCTGCACTAATACATCATGTTGGACAATTATTCCCTGCAGGGTGGGTTCCTGATAGAAGGTGTGGGGGTGGCTCTGGCCTGGGAGGTCTGGGACTGGATGGGTGGGGCCAATAGGTTAGAGTTGGTGGTGGCGGGGGTGGAACTAAGTGGATTAACTGTGATGGCTGTCATATAACGCTTGTTATATTTATTGTCTGACATTGGCTCAATTGGCTGGTAAACAGCTGTGGCCTGGGGTGAGAGGTGCCTTTCTGTCAGGCACCCACCCACTTGGAAGTAGTCTTCCAAGGTGGTGAATAATTACAGAGGGATTTAGACCAGATACAAGAGAACCCACAGGCACCAACACCATCCTGAGGTGGAATAGTTCTCTAAACAGGCAATACTGGCCCAAAAGCAAATTGAAACATCCTAGGAAGAAGTACGCTCCTAAATAGCTTAAGAGGAAGGCTGATGCCAAAGGGCAGAAAACATGAGGTTTGGCGGGCTTATTAACAAACCGATAGTTCTGAGGTTCTTCCTTTAAAGGTGGGTTGTGGGACAAGGGGGTTGCAGTATACCAAACTCCTGGTATTACCCAACACCAGGAGCTATCCCAGAATTGAGCTTCAGGGAAGGTACCAGAGTCAGCAGGTGTACTAAGCAAAATGCCGGCCTAGACAGCCTGCAAAAAGATTATCCAGAAGATCCATTTATACCCAGGAGACTCCATAATGGAAGTCTTGATTAATCTCATGGTTAGGATTAAAAGGGTTTAAGTTAAGCTAAAATAGACAATAATTCACCTGGGGTGAATGTAGACTTTATTAATTGAACAAAATAATATATTATCACTTACCAGCTATATATAGCATGGCAAGAGTAAAAATAGTTGGGGAGGATTTAAGGGGTTGGAGAAAATTAAGGTGATTACTTGAGATTGTGAAACATTGTAACTTAGAATTTAGAGATTTGGTATCTATTCCCCTAAAATATGCATAAGAACATAATTATTTTAAGTTAAAAATTAAGAACCCCACAAAGAACAGCAAAACCTGGAGTATCTCCTGCTATCTCTCACCGGGACCAGGAGAAGAAGAACAGGAACCAGCAACAGACCCAGAGACCAACAGACATGCCATAGTAAAACCAGAGTCAAAGAGTTCATCAGCGTCATCAATAATCATTAATTTATCAATCAATAGGATTGTTGCATTACCTGATTGGCTGGAATCAACTTTGAAAGGTAACAATTTGTTGTCTACTAATTTATCAATAGTCTCTTTGAGCAAAAGATAGTTTAAACATGAAGAAGACCTGGGTTCAAATCCTGTTCTTGTCAATTCTGGATTTGAAAATTTAACCGGGCCCAAATTAAAATGTAATAAAGAACAAATAATTCATATTAACCCTTTGCTATTGGGAGATCCAGTAAGACCTAAAGGAGATAAAAATATTCTTGTATGCCAATGACTAAATTGTTGTCAGGAATATCAGAAAGAGCATTTCTGACACTTTCCTTCCATTATTGGCTGTCCATACTCAAGTGGAAGACAATTTTGGCAAACAAGTCAGCCACCATCTACTAAACAAAGGGAGAATCATAGTCAAGGACATAAAGATAAATATCATTAAATGCCTGTAGGCGGTGCTCCTGGAATGGGTCCACAATATTGAATAGCATGACATTTTCCAGACAAATATCTATGTGACCAGCTGGGTAGATTGAGGCGTGGTGCCCGCGTCCTTGGATGGTCTTTATGGTGGAGCTACCCTTCATCTGGAGGCTCAAGAAACCCCAATGAGAGAAATTTGAGCTCTCTCAAGAGCCCATAAATCCACCAAGGATCTGGCTATACTTATAGCCATTGGTGTAATAAGAATTTGTCTAATAATAGACAAACCCCTTGTCTAAAACAGCTATAAATGAACCAATGAACATCCTCTTATTGATCTGATTCCTTCCATTGGTCTTAGTAACTGTTTCTTGCTCCCCAAAAATTTTCAAAATAAATGGACAATTTGTAATACACAATGAACATGACGTTGTTAGACAAACTTTCTAAGCATCTTGTGAGGGTAGATTTGATGGCAGGATTGTATAGTAAATCCTCAATGCCGTCCCATTGATTGCTGTCAAAATTGATCAACATTAAGACTGAGGCCACTTTGCCATTCATCCAGAGCTTCACCATGCAATCAGAAACCCATATGCCATGGTGTGCAAGTTGTTTCTGGACCTGGGTCAGGGGAAGTTTGGGGTCCCGCTGCAGGAGATCAAGCATGATTGGATGTGACTTGTTTATCTGGGACTCTGGGGCCTTCTTCTGCTTCCTGGCTGTCCCAATCATGTTCCCCTTATTCAGTAAGTTGTTGAATTTATGCATGACAGTAGCTCAGGTGAATTTTAATTGGGTGGCCATCTAGTCCCAGGTCAGGCCATGCTGGTTGAGTGCCATAATTTCCTGGAGAATTTGGGCAGTAATAATTTGGCACTTAGGGCGTTGGGTCACAGGAGATGAAGCCTGATTGGCTGAAGGGGGAGCAGGTTGGCTATTGGCAGGCAGTTTTTCTAAACCAGGGTTGTCATTCTAATTGGCTTGAAAGTTGGCGCCTTGTACGGGGTCAGGAAAGGAAGAGGAGGCAGAGCTCTATGCTAGGTGACTACTGAACAAGGTGACCTCATATAGGTCAGGGACAGGTCAGCTTCCTTGTTACCCACATCAAATATATAAGTATAAACAGGGGCCTCCACATACTAAGCCACGCCTCTGCTGATGCTGTCTTGGCTGCTGCCTTGTTCACTGACGCTGTCAAAAATGTTGTTGTTGAAAACCATTGTAAAAACCCTGGAAGAAATCACTAAAAGTAGAAGTTTAAAAAATCATGCCTTTATTTTGATTGTAATTGCAAGCCCAGGTTTGAAAAGTTCTTGAAACCATAATGCACAAATAAGGAGCCATGGAAGTGAATAAAATATCTCTGTCCCTAAGTTGAATAGCTGTTGATTGGTTGTTAACCTGTTATTGTTCTATTTTAGGCTATTCATACTACACATCTTGCATGAATTCATTTTTTTGTGTTTGTGAAGCCTCACTTCTAGGTTGCTCTATTTTAGTTTCATTTTAGAACTTCCTTTTGTGCTTCATCTAAACCTGATAGGATTATAATATATTCTGGAAAAGCATCAGTCTATTTCACTTGATGTACCATATCAGGATACCACATCCCAGTTGGGGTTCTGTTTGCCTTGGCTGCCAACTTGCTCTGTTGGGAGGAGGGAAGAGCCCACCATAGGAGGGATTTAACTTGATGAGATAAGATGCTGATGGGACTACCAAGGCCCAAGGTCTGGTGGAGGGCATCATGGTGTCAACTAACCCAGCCAAGTTAATTTAGGCTATGCCTACATATTGACTGTCTGTGGGAGGAGTCATATCTGATATGGGGGTAGGCAGTCAGGTTTGGGTGTTGGGGGTGCTTCCATATCTGTCTGATAGGAAGGCAAATAGTTGTACTTCTCACAGAATATAGCAACTGGGTGCTTGTACCAGGCTCCTTCATGATAGACTGTTTTTGGAGTTCTCTGTTGGGCCAGGCGGTCAAAGCGGAGGATATTGCCCAAGGTAAACTCCTTGTACTCCAGCTTAAGTGGATAGTCAGATAAATGCAGCGGGCCAAAGGGTGCTCTAGGTGGGCAATAAAATGCAGGTTGGGGTTTGGGAACTTCCTCAGGAATGTGGGCCGTCTAGCCAGGATTTCTGCTGGAACAGCAGTGAAGTGAAAAACAACCAAGGTTAAATAAGAAATAAAATGGTAGAACCAAGGTCTCATGATCTTATTTATTTCAGAATGGTAATACCATTTTAACAAGACTTCACGGAGCTTAATATCATTCAATATGCTAAGTTCAGATTAAACCATCACCTGATAGCTGTGTTGCTCAGTTTCTTCTGGCCCAAGAGTTCTGGGCCCATTCTGAACCTTCTGGCCCGACATTTCCTCTGTTAAAATAACCTCCATCTGACATTCTGAAGATAACATCTTCATGGCTTCATCATTGCTACTGGTGTTTCTGTCATCCTGGATCATGAGACCTTCAGAAACTATAAGCCAGGTCAACTTTTATCCTATAAATTGTGCATCTTCTGGAGTAACTTATGGGTCACTTTCTGGCCAGAGATGACATGGCCAGGCGGCCTGAACTTTTAGCCATCATCTGAAATCACTTTGGACTTTAACTGTTAATGCTGAGCAGAAACCCCTTTTCAGACAGCCCGCCATTTATGACAGGAGTGACACCATGTTGGTTCAGCGCTTCCAGCAATCTAGATTGGTCAGGATTGATCACCAGCCTATGGTGCTCTTCCGCACTCTGCAAATTTGTGGCCAGGCAGGCCTGTGAATTCCCCTGATCAATCAGATTCAAATTGCTGCCTGTTTCAGCTTGCTCATTGGCTAGCTATAAAAAACATGGGCGGGCGGCCTGAGGGTCTGCAGGACCCCAACCCCATCAGAGCCTGATCCCAAGTTCAATCCTCCTAGTTGAGTTTATTGCTTCTTTTGAGAGAGATGTCATTCATGACATACCAGGTTATTTTGTTTGTAGTTTGAACTATGTTGTTTGATGTTTGATATAATTCCATATTGTGTGTTGGTGATACTTTGCATATTGTTTGCCATTTTGCCAATTTGCTGGAGATGTTTGGATTGGTTGATTCCTTAATCTTGCCCAGCTTAGGGTTTGCTTAAATCTGAGTTCATTTTGCTTGAGTCTGAGATATTTTGCTTGGTGCTGTAGCTTCTAAAACTACTGTACCCTGTTAGCTCTCACATGATGGCTGCTCAGGTGAACCCAAGGCGTTCAGCAACTGCCCAAAAGCCCTGCCTTGTGCGTTAATAGCCATTATCTCCTGAAAAATCTGGTAGGTTTTATTTTCTTGGCAATCTTTGAAGCTGTGCTTGAGTTTGATTCCTGAGAAACAGCTGATGCTAATTGGGTGGATTCATCTGACAAAACAAGGGCATCTTTGGCCAAGGGGGATTGGTTTCAATGTCTTCTTGTACATGGGCTTGGAGATTGCCCTGGTCAGTGGTTGTCTCTGAGTAGTTTCCAAACAGCAAGTCACTGGTTTTGATTGTGGGGAAATACTACTCTTCATCCTCCTGCATGTAGTTAAAGCCCTGGGTATACACACTAGCTTTGTTCCCCCCTGGCTCTTGGTCGGTGCCTGTCATAAGCTCCTGGTACGGAGCGGTAATAATTAAAAGATTGATATCACTTGCCAGAATTTTTTAAATATTTGATAAATCTTAGTGGAAGGAGAGAGATTTGTGTTTGTTTGATTGATATGAACTGGATTTTGTTATAGAATTTCTACCCAATATTTGAATGCTCTGATTGGGAAGCTGGGTTTTAGAATTTGATCCCCTGATTTCCTAAACCAAAATCAGTGGGCTGGTGGTGGATATTTCCTTTTCTTTTTTGGGGCTTGATTTCAATTGAAATAAAGTCAAGATACATCATTGTTTGTCTGGGTTTGTTCTCTGTTTGTGCAACGTTTGTGTGCTACCTATTTGATAAACATGTGTTCTGAATCTCGCTTTTCTAAAGGGATAATATACATCTTGGTGTTGTCTGGAATCCGGAGTAACCTTGAGTAGGCTTGATTTGTTCTGAATTTTGGGTGCGTGTGATTGACTTTGAGTTTGGCGATATCTTTATTGGTTTTTGGTGTGTTTGATGTGTCACGTTAAGATTGCTAACGGCTTTTTGTCCCCGGCCATCTCTTAAACAAGACTTGCACCGTTTATACTTTGTTCTATGGGCAACTTTGGTTTGCTCTGATCTGACTCTGATTTGTCCATCTCAACAGCTGTGAGAAGTACAGTATGGTATCAAAAAGAGAGTTTATATACCTTTAAAGGGATCAGTCAGAATTAGGTTTAGATATGTGGTAGCTTACATATCTCTAGCTGAAGGGGTTGGTTTATATCAGTTATTTTATACATGCGAAGAGATAAAGATGATGCTAGATATCATTGTTATTATTAAATTGGGTATTGTCTACTTTGAACAGTGATCTGTATTAGGATTTTTCTAATTCAGATTATAGAGAGCCTGGTGTGAAAAAGGAGAAGTGTTCAATAATCAGGGATTCTTAATAGATCTGGTGCTTAGAAGGAACCGACAGGAGCGAGCCTTGAGTTAAATCTTGGCTTATTCACTGAAGTGAGCTTCGTTCTTAGAATGTCTGAGAACTACTCTTCATCGCCGTCTCAACTTGGGCTGAGCTATATGGTTAGTGGTATATAAAAGATCTGATGGAAATGCACGTTGGTTTCAACCAGAACTTTTGGAGAGCTTGATTCGTTTTAGACTGGCTTTGCTATATTTCTCAGCTACAGCAAAAGCTGTCTTAATCTGGTGTCGACATTTGTAATATTAAGCAGGAAGCTTTATATTAACATTTATTGTGGACTTTAAGAGGTTGAAATATTTTCTGGTTTGTATTTTACGATGGATCCCAAATGATTTCATATGATATGCAGGTGGGGAAGACAACAGTCGAAATGAAGATTTAAATCAGTTTGCTTGAAGGAATGCTTTCTTACACCTGAGACTAACGGTCAGCAATGAATACAGATATATGGATTATGTGCTCTGAGATGTTTATGATTGGTTGTGATTGAGACATATTATACCCGTTATTCGAAAGGTTAAACGCTTATACCATTAATGGAAGGGTTGCAGCTATCTTTAAATGGTGTTGGACTGGAAGATATAGTCTGTAAACTGCACTTATTAGATAAGTTAGTTAACAGCAAATGGCTATTAAGATAGATTGTGTCCAAATTAATAAGACTTGTTCTTGAAACCAGATTGAATCCTGGTGATTGCCAATATTTTTAGTCTGCAAGCATTACGCTTCTTGCTTTAATTTACAGCATTTATAAAAGTGATTACGGGAGCTTATTGTTGGGATACAAGCTTTTTAGGCTATCAAGCTTAATCCTTCCAACGGGATGTAGATTAGTCAAGGTGGTAAAGAATTCATTTTCGGGATGTACGGCTTCTGCTTCTTGGCTATCCTGAGCGCCTTCGGTCCCAGGGGCAATGGGGGTATTTTTGGGGTCAGCGTTTAGTGAAACAAACGCCCCAGGATCGGGATGCTTTAACGGTTGAGGATGAAACATGGTAGTGTCATTAAGGAGAAGGCTTTGTTTCATCTCAGCAATGAGAGTGAGTATAGATTCACAGCTCCTCACCTTAAAAGCTAAGTTAATTTATTCCAAGATTAAAATCTCTAGAGAAAATATACTCCAGAAGATTTGGCTTAAAGCTTAAAGTAGATGTTCGAGTTCAGAAGATCAAATGTGCAAAGAAAACGCCACAACTCCTAACTTACCAAATTGGCTGCACGGCATTCTATCTGATATTGCTCTTGTTGGATACGATACTTATCTTTGTCTTGCACCTAAATATTATAAAATTAAGACATCAGCTTATCCCAAAACCAGGGAAAGGTGGCATATCGATCTAATCTGCTATGAAATCAAACCTTCCAAAGCAGAGTCACGTGTAACCAAGTCAAAAATAAAATTACCTTTGAACATTTTATGATATCTGAAAAGGATCCTATTAAAGAGTCGATATCGATATCAAGTCTTTCGTTCAATTCACTGGTGATTTGGTACGCCAGTGCGCTTGGGTCTTGGACTCCAGTAGGAAGTGAGTTTGATTCAAAACCGCCTCCTGTCTGCGTTTTATGTTCAAGTGCTCTTTTCTTTGGATTAATCACAAAAGCCTGTTGACCTCGTAACCCTGATTGCCCTCCAGTTTTATGCACTGAATTGGAGCCTGAGGAACGGCTTTGCTTTCGAGCAGGCTGAGCGGGCCCTGCTGTACCTGAAGAACTAGGGTATGCATGCTTGAGATTTATATTTTCATTTTGTTGGGTACGTTCATCATGACTTCTTGATTGGTCCGGTTGGTTTGTAGAATTCGGATTATAAGACATTTTCAAAAAGACAAGCTGTTTAATCAACAAGAAACTTGGATTTAGTTTGGGTCTTTTGAATAGCCTTTATTGAATCTATCTAAGCACAAATTTAAGGAATGTAATCTCAATCCAATATAGTTTTTGGTTAGAATTTATTCACCTAATGTAAATGATTTGCAGTTTCGAAAATTATAACTTAAATACAAGGTATAATGTGCTTTGAACTCTTTTGTGGCTTGAGCCTGTCAAAGAAGCTTAAAAAACCATGTCACCAATTAAACATGGAGGCTCAAGATGATGATTCAATCAAATTGCTTCTTTAAATAAAAATAGCATTATAATTGTATCTAGCACAACCAAGGTTGGCCATCAATTTATTTGACCTTCAAGACTTCAAAGCGTTTTTGAACAAGTCAATATAGAAGTTTGTTTAAAGCATTTATATTCTTTATTGAGCGAAACTTGATGTAAATATTTTGATTTAAATTCATTCTCGAATGAAACTTTTTTACACTTAAAATTCTAGTTAGACTAGCTCATAGTTGTCTTAAGGAATATTTCTAACTGGGCCAGTTCTAGATATTTTACTCCGAATCTTTCATCTTTTTAAATACAACTTATGCAGCCAGGCAAAGGTCCAGGCCAGACTTACAAGTCAAGCAGACAAAATGAAGGTGTCCAAAGTTATCTGAACTTGTCAAGTGAACAGGATACAAGGCCACAGAGTAATGCACATCCTTTTTATTCGACAAATGCCCCAAGTATAGGGGGTTTTGAAGTACGAGATCTTTCTACTGGGAATCCTGTAGTACCCCACAACTTTCCTTTTCACATGCCACCAAATCATTTTCCGTTTGCTCCTCTTGTCCCTATAGGGGTTTCGCCACTTGGCCAAATCCCACCTCCCTTCTTTCCTCCTCCACTACCGCTGCCTTTTCTTGGTGCCAATCAGTTGCCTCCTTCTCTTCATCCTTACCCACCCCCTCATTTTCTGCCCCCAGGTCATCCTATCCCTCAGCATTCTACCTCAAACACCTCCAGGTATATTTTGAAAAAATTGTTAAGTTGGATTGTTTTTACGGCGGTATCTGTTAAAGTTTTCGAGTTTTCCTTTTTAATTGTTAAAACTTTATGTTATTTATTAAAAGTATAAATTACAGTTAATTAAAGCATAATTTGACGCAGCTTTTTTAAAATGATACGCATGTACTTTACTTGTTTATTTAAGCCCGATCTTTAATAGTGCCTTTTCCTCACGTGCCGAATGTATCCCAAAGCTTGGATTCTCTCAGGCACGAATTGCAAATGTCTGCGGAGGAGCTTGAGAAAGTTCGGCAACTGTTGGTCAATGTACTTGATAGATGCAATCAGTCTGACATGGCGGTAGGCTGTTCTATTTACCTTTGTTTAACACTTGAAGCTTGCCAAACAATGGATATTGAGTCATTGTCAAACTACTAAGACTCTGGGGAAGCTCTTTTATATTCTCTGGGGGTTGAGACAGCCTAAAAAATTCGATACCACTCTGCGCGTGCTTTATCTTGCCAATGACCTTCTCTTTCACGAAAAGAAGCATTCTTCTGCCTGGATCATCCCTGAGTTAATCCCACATCTGGCACCTTTATCAAACGAAGCTAGCATGCTCGCTGGAAGCCCAGCGCAAAGAGAGCAGCTATCCAAGGTAAATAGACTGCTGCTCATTTCTAATTAATAGCTGGTTGAACTCTGGGAAAGGCAGAAGTGTCTCACAGTCGAACAAATCTCTCATATCCGTAATGCAATGCTGCCTCCCGAGGCCAAATCCTTCTTGCCTCCTCCAGCAATGGTCCCCTACTACAAAGTTCCTGCCGGCTTCATGGTTGAGCTGTGCAAAGACTTCAAAACACCGTACACCCCCATCCCTGTTCGTGATGCAAGTGTGGTTCCCATGCTTCCTCTGAATGCTGCAGCTGATTTGGCTTCTGCGCTGACTGATTTCTATGAAGGAATGGATGCTGCGCTATTCAAACCCAATCTGCCACCTCCTACCACTTCTCCGTTAGAATGGCAGCCAGGGTTTCTAGACAAGTGGCAGTCTGAGCTTCAAAACAAGCTCCATCTATCTTCTCGATCCACTAGCTGCTCAACGGGTCGTTCAAGGGAACGTTCTTATTCCAGATCTGTCTCGCGTTCACCAAGTCGCGCTTCATATTCATCCAGAGATAGCCGTTCACCAAGGCGCAGGGCTTACCCATCCCATAGAAGCCGAAGCAGGTCATACTCATCGAGAAGCAGATCAGTTTCTCCAAACAGGAACCCCGGGACCAAAAGGACACGCTCACAAAGCTCTAGCAGATCACGCTCCCCCAAACGATCCCTCAACTACTCGCGATCACCTGATGCTCGGCGTTATTTTAGAAATTAGGACATTTACGTGCCAAGTATGCACCCTGATTCTAACAAGCCAATAGGTTTCTAAAATTAAAAGTTCATTATCAGATAGTTTTTATTTTTGACAATACAAGTTTAGAAACGCTGCTTCATTATACGTTGACAGTACAAGGAAATGGTGAGCTTATGTTGGTATGCCAAAGCAACTCGATATGCATGGCTGCATCCTCTATTCTTTTTAATCAATCAGATCCCAGACCGAAGTTTTTGAACAACTCAAGCTATACGTAATGCGCGACTTTATCGAACTACTGTGCCATGCCCCGCATAGTCGAACAAACGCACACGGCAAAGGAATCTCAACGGAAGCTTCTAGGACTACTTTGGGAAGTGCAAATCTCACACGGAGGTATTCAGGCTTTCAAGAACATCAACATAAACCATAGTTCAATAAAGGCGGCTGTAACGGTTGAAACTAGATAGGTTTCCAAAGTGCGATATGATCATAGATGTTAACCTGGGCCCTAAACAACGAGCAGACGCTTACATTTAATCCTCACACATCCAAGATTATTCACAAGATTTAAGGTCAAGTACAGTTGAGATGAGTTTCGGTTGTGAATCCCGTTAGCCTGGTGGAACTGCTAGCCAATACCAAACTCTGGTTACCCAGAATGGATAACAGCTTCAGATCTTAAATTCTCTCAATTATAATAAATAAGTTAAGCTCCTTTCCAATCTCTAGGATCGAGCTTCAAACTGCTATTCCATCATCGACGGTGCACGGTTGATTCTGTAGCAGCGACGCAAGCGTATGGTATAGCGCTCCAAAGTCTCCACTTATCAAATATAAACACTAACCTAGATATCTTTTTTTCGAAATCATGCAGCGAAAATCTTGAAGCTTTAGTACGGCAGTCCCAACCCGGTCAAGCCAAATTTCGAAGTTGGGTTTGGTACTGAGAAAGAGGTTATTGATATTACTAACATTAAATATCCATCAAACTGGATTGGAGTGGTAACTCACTTCAAGGGAATGTGCTTGGATTAGAAACAATAGATGGATTTTTTAGGGGATTCAGTTCAGAAAAGTGGGGCTTTATAAGTAACTATTTTGATGTTGTAACTGTGGTGGTTCAGCAGATTTTCCAGAAGGGGGAAGAAAGAGATTAAGTTAGATAATCCTGTACTTTAGAGTAAATAAGGTATACAGTTTGTGCTTTGGATTCTAGGGAATGAAGTGTCCTCTTAAGAGACTAACATTATTGGGCCAGATCAGCTATGCCCATTATTTTGTATCTATTACCTATGAGCCATCAGTTGGGAAACTTGGCTTGATATATCTTGACTTTGGGTCTTTAGTAAGTCAAGTCACAGGTCTTCTTAGTTTATTCAAAGACTTTCTAGGGGGTATACGTCTCTGTTTCAATAAGTTAGCCAAGTTGGGTGCAACCTTGTGATTTAGTGTGAAGGCTGCAGAGACTGCAAAGCTGAGGTTGTGTGAAACCAGCCACACCACAGTAACTCAATTGCCAAATTTTAATACTCTCTCAGTAGCCCTTTTAGATCAGTTGGTTGAGATTCCAAGGCTTGAAGGTTGGAATATCTTGGGTTAAAGGATATAACTGTGTAGTAGTATCAGATTTATTTAATTTCTGAACTAAAAGTTCAATTACTCTTATGTCTGCATCAAATAAAAGTTTTAACGCCATAGATTAAGTTTGACCTCTCAAATTTCAAATTACTGATTTAGTTGCTCCCTAGCTTTTGAGGCTTCTGGCCCAATTTCAATGAAATTTTCACCTGTTTTGCAACCCCTCACTACTTATCAACTTCTTGGTTTAAACCAGAGTATAGTTTTAAAGGCTTGTGGATTGTCTTTGCTGAACAGTATTAAATTCTTGCCGGTGATGAACCCTTTTTAAGAGAGACTTTAAAGGTGTCAGAACAGCATTCTTCACCCCAGGAAATCCCTTGAACTAACCAAAAGGACCCTCAAATCGACTCAACACATCAATGGTTCAAATCCAAACATACCATGCCAAACTTACCAGCTGAAAATGTGCAGCTAAATTTTACACAGATAAAGAGTGTACCTCATTTTATTCATTGATTGTGTCTCAGATAAAAGCCCTCTTCTCTCTCTTAAAAGCCATACAAGAGATTATATAACCCTTTCATTCCAAGAAAAATTATTATCCAGTTTAACTTTTTACTTTTCTGCTGTAACTCTGCCAAAACAGCACCACTGTTAGAGCCCAGAAATGCTCAGACAACTTGATAAGTTGAATTGGGAGAGAGCACTTAACATCAGTCCTAGAAATAACATGGAGGTGGAGGTATCTATTCAAAAATTTACTGTGGAATGCAGAAATTAAATAAATCACCTGAAAATGTGTCATGAATGGCAATCTCTTCCAAATTAAGAGTCAAATTTGCAACCTCAAGTCAAACCCTGGCCATCCTGATCAAGGGCTTCCCTTTTAATGAATCAAACACCTGACGGCCTGAGGTTTTTGTGGCCTGTATTTTCATGTGATTGAACTAAGAGCCCACCAATGACAGAAAGTACTATCCTAGACCTAGTAAATAATGCCATAAAGTTAGTTTATAATCATAGAACCTAAACTGAGGCAACATTCCCCCTGTTTGGCACCTTGGATAATTTCCTAGTATAGGCTGTCAGTGGAAACAGCTCAGAATATCACTGCTAATCTGCTATTAAGCTACATCCCACTGACCAGCCTGACTTCAAGAATAATATTGAAGAACATAATAAACCCATCATCTATTTCCATGACTCTGCCAATGAATGACTCTCCCACCCCAGTGCCATCCCACTGTCTTGAGTTACTACCAGTAAGCCCACCTAACCCTTAAATTTATGGTTCCCAAAGTTGACACCTGATGAAGGGGGTATATGTGCCCACAAACTCTACACCAGGGTTCATTGCAATGTTGGATTAAAAGATTTATGAACCATTGGTCCAACCAACCTTTACCCTACCTCATTCTAGCTTTCTGCTATATAAGTGTTAGATTGAAGTTAGAACTTGGGGAGTGCCAACACACACTATGAATAAACAGTGCTAGGTTGGGAGTGACAGACCCTGGGAACCAAAAGGCTGGGAATGATCTGAGATCATTCCCCTCAAAACAGTTAATCCAGGAGAGATGAAGAACATAGCTAGACTTCAGAAATGGTTGAGAGTAAAGAGCACAAAGCTCTAAAGCCAGGATACAACAACCTAACTAGGCAGACCATCCAGGTACAAGGTGAACCCCAACTCATAGTGGCGCTAGCGGCTAATTCCACAACAGGGTTAAAGGCTCCCAGTGAACAGTCATTAATAACTGTTCTTGGAAAAGTAAGCATCTTTGTTGGGGTAATGAAGCTATCAAGAAGCAAGCTTCTTGGGGAATTGGTGAAGACTTAAGAGTTACCAGGTTGGCGCACAATGGTTTCTAATTGGCTGGAAGGGGATTGCCCACTTCATACTTAGTTCTCAGCTGAGCAAGTGCTGACATCAATAGGTGGATTTTGGTAGCCAATGAGCTAGGCCCTATTTCCAGTAGAGAAGCATTATTTTAAAAAGGGGGCTGTAATTTTCTGGGTATAGCAGGGGATAAAGATTGATCTGTTGTCATTTTCACATTGGCTAAAGCCTATTCTCAATCAATCACTTGACTCTGCCACGCCCATGTTAGTTTTTGGTTGCACTCCTACAGGAGCAAAAGGCTGAACCTGAAAAGCCATGTATATGGTTGGGTCTATTCTGACCAGATAATTGACTGCAGTTGCCCAGGAACACCAGCTATCAGTGTGGTGTACAGCCTGATTAGCTAACCCCAATACTGTTATATAGGCAACCCCCAGTTTGCTGAAGTCATATGCAGGAAGAGCCTTGGTTGAGAGAGGTACAGTAGGGTTTTTATCATAGCAATATGAGCTGGCCTCCAATTGTGGCAGGGGATTAATCTGGAGGAAGGTCCAAACAATGGGGATGGTAAAACTCAAGGTGTTAGGGACCCAGTTTGAGGGAAACAAGCCCCCAATTTGGTGAGCCAAGGCCCCTAAATTAAGCCCTGCAATGGCTAAACCAATGGGCACAGTGACCATGGCAATATAGCCTAAATGACCTAAATAATAAAACCTTCCCATCAGGGAGCTGAAACAACCCAAAAGATAGTATCCTACCATGTACATCAACAGATAGAATGAAGCGTGAGGCCGTACCAACAAGGGTTTGGCAGGTGGAGGAGTAGAATGGCAGCCATAGTGGAACTTTCTTCCCCAATGACCAGAAGGATACTTGAACCATTCATTGGCCAAAGAATGGCAGCCATAGTGGAACTTTCTTCCCCAATGACCAGAAGGATACTTGAACCATTCATTGGCCAAAGAATGGCAGCCATAGTGGAACTTTCTTCCCCAATGACCAGAAGGATACTTGAACCATTCATTGGCCAAAGACTCCTTCTGATGGGCATCATTGGGTGAGGAGTTTTGCCAGTTTATAGTGGGGGTGGGATTCTCAAGACCTTTTACTGTTGTAAAAGGGAGACTAGAAACCACAACAGGAAATAAATTCCCTTCATGTCTTCAAATAAGTTACTAAGAAATATATGTGACAAGATAGAATAAGAAATATTCTTTATTGTTGGAACATTTGAAATGAATATGAAAAGGGGACTTATATAGCCTTATAATTAAGGCTGAGATATTTGGGTGGATCTTTGGGAAATAAGAGGGGATATTCATGAGTCTATCATATAAGGCTTACCAGTTTCAAGTTTTGGATACATTGTTTCTTAATGATGAACATAACAAGTTGATTGAATAACTGGAGCCACAAGGATCTTACAAAGTAAAGGCTGATTAAGCGGTGTGAGGCCAGTTGATTGCATATCTTACTATATGGAGCCTTGTCCATATGTATAGAGAGCAGGTCAATGATCAAACAGTTGGTGTGAAGCAGCCAATCAGAACAAGAGCGGTAAGTGATATTATCAAACCTATTATTAATCTTTTTGCTTTCAAAATGCTTTTTGAGTTCAAATTCCAATTGAATAAGCAGATAATAGATAGGTAAACTAAATGTGTGAGCTGTTTTCATGTTAACGTTATCTTCATGACTAGAGTCCTGGGTTCAATTCTTGTGCTGAACAGGTCTGAAGGGCCACATAGAGCTGAAAATGTTGTTGTTTTGTGCCTTTGGGTTAATAACCCCCAACCATTCAGTCATATTTAACATGGAGTCAGGAAAAGGATTCCTGACACAAGGTCTGTTATGTGAGTGATGGCCAGGTATGGGGAGGGAGATCCTGGTGGCAAGAGATAGGTGGCAGTGTACTGTTGCTGGGGTTCACATAAAGAAGAAAATAATATATATATTTACAACTGTATAGTGAATTCCTGTAAGCCAAATGTGCTCACACTGCATAGACTTATTGAGACAATGTTGGCATGGAGGAAGGCTTTCCTTCCTCCCCTTTATACTTAGCTGAGCAGTTTGCTAATTCTTGAGCCACTGTTTTCCTGGTGGCATCCTCTTTACTGGAATACTCTTGATGTTTGAAAAAGTGTGAATATGTGTGCACAGAGACATGCACTTGGTTTGGGCCCATGCTGTGGCATGTTTGGCTTCTAACTGCTGTGGTGCCACACTAAATAAAAGGTACCATGACCAATAGATTGCCTTATTGATCAATTAAATAATGCTTTCCCAATTTAATGTTTCCTGATACTTTTGAGGTACAGCTTCTTTCATAGATTTGAGTTCCAGGTTTTGCAACATGCAGGCCTGGCAAATTCCTGGTCATTGGAGTTTTTCAATGGCGGGTTTATGACAAGAGAGTTGTTTGCTACAGGGTTTCACACATTCATGAAGATGTTGGCAAGTATGTTGTCAAGGGCATCCTGGGCCCTGACAATTCCACCTCAATTCATTTAGCCAATCAGAACCAATTTCAGAATTTATGAAAAACCTTTCAGCCCTACTGACTCAGGGTTGAAATTTTTTTCTAATATCCAATCAGGGGATACCCCCTTATGTGGGTCCTTTGGCTTTGAATGGTGGGGGTTAAAGGGCAAACAGGCCCATTATGGTTCCCTGTGTCAGGATTCACCTTCATATTTGCTGCTACTCTTTAACCAATTTTTAACTTGGGGTTTCCTCCTTCAACTTTCTTACAATTGGTTCCCCTTTTCCTACTTGAACATTCATTTTTGTTAACTTTGGGTTTTCCTTACATCAAGGATAACCTAATAAATAGTTAATATTCCTTAAACCTTACCTTACACTCACGTTGGGTTTTGAACCCAGAACATATAAGCTAAGGTTAATAGTCCAAGCTCTGAACTCCTTACCTATTTGCTTTACACTTTTTATAGCCTGGACTGATTTTCTTCACATTTTTGCTTGTTCTTGTCTTCCAGGAGTGTTGCTGTAACCACTCTGTCTCCTCTTATTTTTCCTTTAAACATAACTTAACTTTCTTAAGTTAGTTTCACAATATCTGACTTCTCAAGCCTTTGTCTCCTTTACAGATGGTTTTAACCATTCTGAGAAAACTTAAATTATTGCAATTTGCACCAAAATTTCAAGCACAATAAAAAGCTTAGTTTTCCCGTCTCAATTTCAAGTTGAGATTGTTTGACTTTCACCCTGAAAAGGTACTTGTTAGGCTTTGTGGCTTGTGTTTTCTTTTCCTTTTTCCTTTTGAATCTAGTTTTTTGTATCTTATATTTTGAATCTTAGTTATCATTTTATAATTCCCTTTGACTACCTTTATTATCAGCTAGGTAATATTTTTAGTGGCACTCAACCCCTTATAGTAGATAGCTTCAATCCACCAGTTAGTGGTGAACAATATCCTGATTTAGAGATAGAGTTTTTGACACAGTCCTCAGTCCTTAAGACTGGACTTTACTTTTTTTCTTAGGATTGATTAATTGCCTTAGCCCTTATTTCACCTCTTATAAGCTACTAGGAGCTTTAGTTCAGCTTTTATTACAGACTTTGCCTACTTTCCTTTATTTAACCAATATTAATCTCCTTGGTTTGAAGGCTCTAGTTTATAATAACCTACCCCAACACCTAAGACCTTACACCCTGCTTGTCTATTATTTACAAATAAAAGTTTAGTTCCTAACTTTGCGCTCTTGAGACTTTCTTAAGTGTCCTTAATGTTGAACTAAAAATTATTAGCAGAATTCTCTTCTCCCTTACCTTCTTGTCCTGACCCCTGGTTTTGGGTTCCTCTTTTACAGCTCCTAAGGTTAATGTTAGCAACAAGCACTGTTATTTACCTTATACACTTTAAAATTTGAGTGTGATTTCTAAAATTATTAGTAAATTTAATATATTTACTTACTTCAACTTCAGTTTTCTTGAATTTAAAGTGAAAGCTGACTTCAGAGTCAACTTTAAAGACTCAGAAGGCAGCTTGGCGGCTCTGGCTTTAGTTTTCCCTTGCTTAGACCCTACCAGAGTGCAGAAACCTTTGCCACTACTCCAAGAGTGCCCTCAATATCAGTAAAAGTCTCTCCTTCTTACCAGAAGCCTCTGAATTTCCCTCGTGACCTCAAAAATGTTGTTTTTTCTGGTCAAGTTTCTGGTTCTTACAATTCTCCCAGTGTTTTTTCTACTATGCTCTGTATCTCCTGGCCTGTGGTATCAATTATTTTTGTCTGCTATTGCAGTGCAAGAGGACATCTCTAGCTGTCAGGATTCTCTTCTCTGATAAAACTGCTATTATGCAGCTCAATCTGGTTATCTTTCTCTTCCCTAGCTTACAAATCATTTTTTAAGTTTCCTTATGCTTTTCCCTAATTCTGGTTCTTTTTTAACCTAAAGACTTAAAGTTTAATAATTGATTAAAGCTTACCTTGCTCCTGGACAAGTTTTAAACTCAGAAACTATACGCTTTGTTAGCTATAGCTCAATCCAAACTTTGCCTTTAGTTTTTAGCTTAAAAATTAAGCTCAGACTTTGTTTTCCTTGGTTTTTGCTTGCATATCATCTTAAAGAGCTCAACATCACCTATCTTTGCTCTTTCTGCTTATCATTTCCCTTACCTCTGACTTAGTCCTTTAAGTTAAGATTTAAATCTCTTAACTCTCCAAATTTCTCATGACCACATTAACTTATGTTGGTTAACTTCCCATCCCCTTTACCTTACCTCAATTACTCAAGTCGAAATAAAAAGACTTGAGTTTCCAGTCTCAACTTCAAGATGAGATTGTTTGACTAGTACCCCAACAGGTACTTGTTAGGTTTTTTGGCTTGTGTTTCTTAGTAATCTTCATTTCTTACAAATTACTTCCTTTTCATTTCAGTTTTATGATTCCATTTGATTATCTTTCCCACCAGTTAGGCAATTTTTATAGTGGAACTCACACTTTAATTGTTGATAGCTTTAATCCTCCAGCTAGCGCTGACCATTACCCCAACCTAGAAATTGACTTTCTGACCCAATCTTCAGTTATTAAGACTGGTCTTTATTTCATTTTCTTAGGTTTAATAAATTGTCTTAGTCCCTACTTCACTTCCTATAAACTTTTAGGAGCTATAGTGCAGTTATTGTTGTAAACCTTACCTATCTTTTTATACTTAAAAACATTAATATTCTTGGGTTAAAAGCTTTAGTCTACAATAATTTACCCCAAGCTTTCAGACCTCACATTATCTCAACTTCAAATGGCAATATGCCAGAATTAAATTTCTCATTTTCAACCATTCTTCTATTTTTATTAGCAGTTACAATATTTTGCACCTTAACTTTGTCTTTCCTGTTATATCTTATTTTGCTTCTATCATTCAAGAATAAGTTACCGCTTGATAAGGATAAATAAGAGAACATTTCCACTTCCCATAGTCAGACTGTTATATTAAATAAAATTTCTAAATTTAAGCAATTAGCTAATTTGTCAGATAGCACTTTCCATTATTAGTCTTCACACAAGCCCACTTCCTAGCATAACCTTTGGAGTTCAACTCAGACTCTCAAAAGGTCATCTACCTTACAGAGCAACCTGAGGGTTCCATGCGCAGTTGGTTTTGTGAATTGTCCGTCCGTGATCCTACATCCTTGAAAGCTATGACTGGTTCATTTCTAAATTGTTTGTACACACCGCTGAGGAAGGGACTGAAGAAGAGTCTATTGCCATCCCAAATTTTGCTTCTCAAACTGCAACAAAGGAAAAGGCTCTCTGACCAACTACAACAAGCGCTTCTGTGAAATACAATCCCAATTAAAGACTACCCATTCTGAAGCTTGCAACTTTTATATGCTTGGCTTAAACACTGACCTCAAAGCCTTCTTAATCCACCATGTCCTCCCCAAAGAGTAGGAACCACTCATGAAGATGGTCTCCAAGTGGAAGAAAAAGTTCAGGACCATATCAAAGCCAGGCCAGCCTCAACTAGCTCAAACATCATCCAGCCTACCACACGTCTGACACCTGCTCTGCGCTCCTTCCCTAATAAAAACCCGTTCAACACTTCACCCCCTTCTGTATATGAACCAAAGGAGGGTGGTGGGTATTGTTAACTGCTGCTGAAGCTCTTTGCAGACAACTAAACAAGTTGTGCTCCTATTTTGGACAATCCAATCATTTGGTGGCAAACTTCCCTGATCCTAGACGTATTCCTTGACCAAGCCTTGAGTTGGAGCCACCCGCTGATAAGTCAACACCAAACGCCACCAGCCCCCCAGATCATAAATATCCAAACTCCTGGCAAGTCTTCTCTTCCCTTCATCAGAATTGTGATCCATGGGCCTGCTTCCAACATTGAGACATTTGCTCTGTTAGACACAGGTGCTGATGTCAACTACATTGACTCTAGGCTAGCTAAGGCTCTGAAGCTCATGCCCAGTTCTAAGGTCAATTCCCGTGGTCTAAACAATCTGCCTGTGATAGCTTTTGAAATAAAGCCTTCCATCCTATTCTGCTTGGGGAAGTCCACTTTCTATTCCCAGTTTGTCAGCTCAGACTCATTAAACTTTCCTGTTTACCTTGGCATGAATTGGTGTGAAGAGGTTGGCCTCATTGTCAGATGCCAAGAGTGCAAGGTTGACTTCTTTGCACATTAAATCCCTTGTTCATTGGATCTCTTAAGGAAACAGCAGCTATCCAACAGCTTTTGGAACTGCAACATGCTAAATTCCTGCACTATTCTTTCTTTATCAGAGACAGCCCTTGTCAACAATGGAATCCCTCTCTGCAATAGCAACTACAAAGAGGTATTCAGCAACAAGAAATGCCATGAATTGCCTCCCCACAGACCCTTTGATATCCATATCAACTTGACTGAAGGAGCAATCCCACCCTGGGGTAGAATTGCATCATTATTTGATGCTGATAACAAGTTACTTTTGGAATACATCAACAACAAGCTCAGTAAAGGTTTCATCACTTTCTCAAGATTGCCTTGCTCTTTGCCTATCTTCTTCATTGCCAAGTCCAATGGTTCCAAGCGCCCATGCATTGACTATTGTGCCCTGAATGCAGTCAAAATTAAGGATTGCTACCCCATCCCATCTGCCAAAGCTCTCACAGACTGCCTCTCTGGCAGCCAAATCTTCTCTAAGGTAGACCTATGTGCAGCTTTCAATCAGATCCGTGTTGCCAAGGAACACAAATAGAAGACTGCCTTTTGCACTCCCTTTGGCCTTTAAAAATACAAGGTTATGCCTTTTGGCTTGTGTAATGCACCCTCTACCTTCCAGGCTCTCATGAACAAAGTCCTCCTTCCTTTCCTGAACGAGTTTGTGGTGGTCTATCTTGACAACATCCTGATCTATTCTAAGTCCAATTCCAACCACATTGAACACTTGAGGAAAGTCATGGCCAGACTCCAAGAATAACATCTCTACTGCAAGCTCTAAGTGTTGCTTTTTCCAGTCAAGTGTTGAATTCCTTGGTTATATTGTAACTAAGAAAGGATTTGACATTTCCCCAAGCAAACTTGACGCTATCCTCTCTTGACCAGTACCAAAGAGCCGCAAGGAACTCTGTGGCTTTCTTGGCCTTGCAAATCATTGCCTCAAGTTTGTACCAGGATTCAGCAGCATTGTTCTCCACCTCACAAATCTGACTTCCGCAAAGGTGGAGTTCAGATGGTCCACTGAAGCACAGGATTCCTTCAAGCAGATTTGCCACCTGTTTGCTACTCCTCCTGTGCTACTCATGCCTAATAGCAGCAAACCCTTCTTCTTGGAAACTGACACCAGCAGCTACACTGTTGGTGCTGTCCTTCTTCAGAATGGGGGGATGGTATGCTCTACCCTGTAGCGTACTAAAGTCAGAAGCATTTTCTTTCTGAGAAGAACTACCCTGTTCACAACAAAGAACTACTTGCAATTATCAAGTCCCTCAAGCATTGGTGCCACTACCTCAAAGAAACCAAGTACCCTTTCAGCATTTTCACTGACCACAAGAACTTGCTTTTCTTCACTCAGGCACGTCACATATCTCAACAACATGCCCGCTGGGTGATTGAACTTAAAAACTTCTTGTTCACCATCACTTACAAGAAGGGATCCCTCAACGTCCTCCCTGACCTACTCTCCTGCCATCTTACCACTGCCAACTCTGATCCTGAATATGAACTCCTCAACACCAAGGCAGTTCTCCCATCATCAGTATTCATCAAAAAGATCTCTTTGACTCTATTCAACTTTCCAGACACCTTTTCCATTCAGAAAGCCCAATCAGAGGACCCCACCACCAACAAGATCATTCAGGACCTGTTATCCAAAGAAATGCCTCCCTCTAAATACTTTCTTGAGAAAAACCTGCTTCTCTTCTGTAAACAGGTTCTGACACCTGATAAGGACTTACAGTTGCAAATTACAATTGGATTCCATGATTTCCTTCCTGCTGGACACTTAGGCTATAAGAGAGCCTTGGCCCTCATAAAGTCACACTACTGGTGGCCACAGATGGCAAAGACCACCAAGGAATACGTTGCCAGCTTCCTAGTATACCTCAGAAACAAAAATTGCACTTCCAAGCCATCTGGTCTCCTCTGCTCTTTCCAATTCCTGAAGGTCTCTGGCAAAGTCTCTCTATGGATTACATCACCCAGCTACCCTTGTCTGCAGGCTATGATACAATCATAGTAGTGGTTGACTGCTTCTCCAAGGAAGCCTCTTTCTGCCCCTGCCTCACAACTATCACCGCCAAACAGACTGCTGAGTTATTTGTCAAGTATATCTTTCCTCATTATGGAGTCCCTTGTGACATAGTCTCTGACTGTGGTCCCCAGTTCACCTCCGCATTCTGGCAAGATCTCATGGCATCTCTTGGGTTAAACTCTCTCTACAGCACTGCATATCACCCACAGACTGACAGAAAAACTGAAAGAACAAATCAAACCTTGGAACAGTACCTCAGCTCTTTCATCAATGAGCAGCAAGACAATTAGTCTGACCTTCTCCCCATTGCCCAATACTCCTATAACTCAGCATACCACAGATCTATTGGCATGACCTTGTTCCAAGAAATCCTTGGTTACACTCCTTCCTTCCTCCCTGACCTGCAGGGTTACTTCTGCTCACAGTCCACAGCTAAGCTGCTACCACAATCAAGGAAACACAGACCTAACTTGTTGCCCACCTTCAATCTGCCATCTTAGACTATAAGAAGCATTACAACAAGAAGAGAATCCCAGGAAACAAGATCCAACCTAATGACTTGGTACTCCTCTCAACCAAGAACCTCCCAGTCATCATTGCTTCCCGTAAATTCCGCCCTTGTTTCATTGGACCCTTCCAAGTTGTCAAAAAGATTGAAACCACCGCCTTCAGACTGACTCTACCTGAACATTACTGCATTAACAACGTCTTCCATTGTTCACTCCTCCTGAAGTTAAGCCAATCTCCTCCCAGTCACCAAACAAAGGCTCCACCTCCTCCTCTCCATCTCTAAGGTTATGAGGAATATGAAGTACAGGAAATCCTATCTCATCTCATCCTCCAATCAGGCACCAAATACCTTATCCTATGGAAAGGCTATGATCTTGAAGACTCCACCTGGGAACCTGAAAGAAACCTTGCCAATTGCCAACAGCTGCTTAATGCCTACCAGGAGCTCCATACTAGCAGTTAGGGGGTACTGTCAGTGTTCTCTTCTCTGATACTATTGCTATTATGCAGCTCAACCTGGTTATCTTTCTCTTCCCTAACTTGAAAATCATTTCTTTAAGTTTCCTTATGTTTTTCCCTAATTACGGCTCTTTTTTAACCTAAAGACTTAAAAGTTAATAATTGTTCAAAGCTTACCTTGCTCCTGGACAAGTTTCAAACTAAGAAACTTTATGCTTTGTTAGCTATTGCTCAATACAAGCTTTACTTTTAATTTTCAGCTTAAAAATTAAGCTCAGACGTGGTTTTCCCTGGTTTTTGCTTGCCTTCATCTTAAAGAGCTCAACATCACCTGTCTTTGCTCTTTCTGCTTATCATTTCCCTTACCTCTGACTTAGTCCTTTAAGTTAAGATTTAAATCTCTTAACTCTCCAAATTTCCCATGACCACATTAACTTATGTTGGTTAACTTCCCATCCCCTTTACCTTACCTCAATTACTCAAGTCGAAATAAAAAGACTTGAGTTTCCAGTCTCAACTTCAAGATGAGATTGTTTGACTAGTACCCCAACAGATACTTGTTAGGTTTTTTGGCTTGTGTTTCTTAGTAATCTTCATTTCTTACAAATTACTTCCTTTTCATTTCAGTTTTATGATTCCATTTGATTATCTTTTCCACCAGCTATGTAATTTTTATAGTGGAAATCACACTTTAATTGTTGATAGCTTTAATCCTCCAGCTAGCGCTGATCATTACCCCAACCTAGAAATTGACTTTCTGACCCAATCTTCAGTCATTATGGCTGGTATTTATTTCATTTTCTTAGGTTTAATAAATTTTCTTAGTCCTTATGTAAGGTCTGAAGGCTTGGGGAAAATTATTGTAAACTAAAGCCTTTAAACCAAGAATGTCTATATTTGTCAAATATAGAAAGGTAGGCAAGGTTTGCAATAGTAACTGAGCTAAGGCTCCTAAGAGCTTATACAAAGTAAAATAAGGACTAAGACAATTTATTAACCCTAAGAAAATAAAATAGAGACCAGTTATTTTTGACTGAAAATTTGGTTAAGAAGTCAATTTCTAAGTCTGGAAAATGATCTGAACTAGCAGGGGGATTGAAGCTATCAACAATTAAATTGTGGGTGCTACTATAAAAGCTGCCTAGCTGGTGAAGGATAAAGTCAAAAGGAACCATGGAATAAGATTAAAACTAAGATTAAAAATTGAAAGAGGAACACAAGCCAAAGAACCTAACAAGTACCTTTTTTTGGGGTGCAAGTCAAACATTCTCAACTTGTTGTTGAGACTGGTAAACCAAGTCTTTTTATTGAGGTTGGTAAAGTGAGGTGCAAAATGAGAGTAAAAAATTTAACCTTTTAAAATTAACTAATCCTTGGCAAGAAAGAACCATGGTTTGTGGGTTGCTGCTTGCACTAACTTTAAACAGTCAGGCTAGCATAAAGGAGAAATTGAAAGGAGAAAAGAAACAGTTGCAGCGGGTGCTTAGTTGGTTTTTAGCAAGCAGAGGAGAGCAGGAAGACAGAAAAATTAAATCCAAAGCGGTAGGACACGCCATTTTGAAAACGGCTTCTCAAAAAACGCTATCTCAAATTTAATTTGAGATGGCTTTTTTGTGTTAGTGATTTTGAATCACAAAAAAACAAATTAAACAATAAAATGGTTAAAATTTACATATACCTTTATAATGTGGCATCTTGAATTTACACCATCTTGATTCTGTCACTTCGAGTCAGATTAATTAAATCTTATTTTGCCAACTTTATTTACATATGAAAACACTTAGTGTGGGGCGTGTTTACGCCATCTCAACTTTACATCATTTTGAATTACGCCATTTACCTTAAACTAAAATAAGCTTATATCCAAACTAAAATAAAGCCTGTGGTATAGTGCCATCAGATGTTCCTATAGTATTAATCTAAGCACTTATAATAAGAACAACCTAAATAGACGCCACTATGATAGTCCTTCTAGTGATTGTCATTGCTGGATAAAAAAACCAGTTTTGTTATATGTAATTTATAACTTTATTATACATGGATACATTGATAAGGGTTTCCTCAATAAACTATTTTAATAGTGATTTTAATATGGAAGGGGGTGATTATGCCATTTTGATTTACGTCACTTCAAATTCCACCAAGTTTCATATCACCCAATTGATTCAAGGCGCACAATGGATAGGGGAAAATAAGGGGAAATTACCTATGACGCCAGGCTACGCTATATTGATTCCCTCACCGCAATTCTTGCTTTCCACTTTTCAAAAGTATAGTTTCACATTGAAAACAATATTAATAAAAATGTAAGAAACCATATGCAACTTTGCAAATATATTTTTTTGATCTCCTCTAAACAACTGGGTACTTTTTAACCCCAGTTGTATAAGCTAGTTTTTGAGAAATTCAAGTTTTACTCTTTGGTCTGGTTGAGGTAGCTCCACTGTAAATTTGTTAATTTAATATAAAAAATGGTCAAAAACACTATGTTTTTGAGCTACGGCACCTCAATTATGTCACTTCAAAAACGCCATCTCAAGAGCAAGTTTTCAGTCAAAACTCAAATTTTTGCCTACTTGTGTTACTAATAAAAATATTATTATTAAAAAATAAAAACCATTGAAATTTTGATAGTATATATTTTTTTGATCTCCTCTACAATTCTATGTAAAAAAATTGATACTTTTATATTAAAAACATTCTCATTTTTCTCTTTTAAAAACCCCAAATTGCTCATATTTTGATACTAATTCACTTTTAGATGCCTCACAAGTCCATCAACAAAGCTGTGTCCAAGGCCTCCAAAGACGAGACTACTCCTCCCAAGGCCAAGAAGGCCAAAACTACCCCTAAAAAGCAGTCTTTTAATGGTAAAGCTCCTCCCAAGACACCTACACCCTCACCAGAGCCTGAGAAAACAAGCTCAACCCCTCCCCATTCTCCTTTTGTTTACTCTCTGTCAGACCCTCAAGAGAAGTTATTCAACTCCAATTGCCATTCTGACCCCACTTCAGAGCCTGAGGATGAAGATGAGCAGGAGCCTGGTGCTCCTGCAGATGAGCCGATTGAGCTCTGGGATTTTAACTCAATCTACAATGTATGCAACCAAAATGGCACCTTTGCTGTGCCAACAACATACACTGTCAGCTATCCAATTATGACAAAGAAAGGGGGTGCTGGCTTTGTCCACAAGGGCTACAGCTTCAGCTGCAACTACAAGAAGAAGCCCATCTGTCAACATCACTTCAAATGTGATAACATTGGCTGTCCAGCTAGACTTACCACCTATGGGTTCACTTGTTTTAAAGCTCTGACTATTGGGCATGACTGTGCTGAGCCTTTTGATCCTCTATATCAACTGATCCGCTGGTTTCTTTGCTAGGTAATCCCAACCACAAAGGACCAGACTGCAACTGAGGTTGTAAGCAATGCGCTCATTAATCTAAATGATACCCAACTGGCAACTGTTGGTGGCGCCTCAAAACTACAGAGATATCTCACTGACCAGAGATATGCTCTGAGCACTGAAGGCGTCAGTGCTACATCAATTGACCAGTTGATTCTAACTGAGGAGCAAAAGCTTTCACAGCATGAAGAGAGATTTCCCCTTCACAATGATGGGCAACATGCCCCAGAGCGGATCATCTGCTTTGCAACAAGCCAGGATCTTTGCAACCTTTTAAAATTCAAGGCCTGGCTTGCAGATGGAACATTCTCCACCTGCCCAAAGCTCTTCAGCCAGCTTTGGAATATCCATGGGCAGGTTGGCAATCTAGCTCTTCTCCTGGTCTTCTTTTTCCTCCCAAATAAGAAGCAGGAAACTTATGTCCGGGCTCTAACAATATTAAAGGCCAAGTTGGATGAGATCCTCCCAACTATTGAAGAGGAGCCAAAAGAGACTAGAGGGCACAAGAAAAAGGCCCAGTCAGAGGACGCCACCCCAATCAAGAAAAAGCCCAAAAGCCTTCCCTACCATGAATATCTGGTAATAGATTTTGAGCAGGCTCAGGCCAATGCTTTTATTAGAGTCTTCAAGAGCTCCCCTCAAGGATGCTACTTTCACTTCTGGCAGGCACTCTGCCGCCGCCTTCAAAAGTGCTCTGCACTTCATGAGCTGGTCTACACTGAAGGCACAAAGGAAGCAAAGAACATGATCAACTGCTTTGCTGCCCTTGCCCTTGTGCAAAAGGAGGAGACAAATGCCTTCTACGACGTCCTCCTCCGCCATCCTTACATTATTGCCAACCAGGCAGCCTTTGCGCCCTTACTTGAGTATTTTGAAACTCAATGGGTTGGTATTTTTCAGGGAGCACACCACATTAGAAAAGGCAGTGACTCAATCACATGGAACTGCTTTAAGCAGGTAAAATATGGCCTAATCAAGACCACCTCTTCTCTTGAAGGGTGGCATAGTCAATTTGCCACAAAAGTCCAGGTTCAGAAGCCCAAGTTCAACAAAATCATGGTGCATTTTAAAGCCCAGCAGGCTATCTCCGCCCGCCTCTTTAAAACAGGCATGAAGATCAAGGGTGATCCCCCCAAGCAGACCAAAGCAGTGAAAAAGTATACAGAGATTAGCAAGGTGGTCCTTGCCTACTATCCCAAGGATAGCAAGCTTGAGCATCTCCAAGCTATCTCAGTTGCACTTTCTACAAATATTTGAGCCCTTTCCTAATAAAGTCTTCTTTATCTTCTCTCTTATTTCCTTTAATTTTATCATTATTTTTGACTTTTTTAGTATTTTGTACAATTTTATGCTTATTTTAAAGTATAGTTTATAGTTAAAATAGATGAAAGTGGTTGTTTTTGGGTATATTTTAACTTTTGGGCTTTACGCAACTATGTTGCTACAAATCAACCCCATTTTTTATTGCAGATTTGGAATCCTTAGGCTTTTTTAAGCCTAGAAATGTTTTTTGAATTTTTATTTTTGGGAATTTTTTGGGTAATTTTTGGAATTCAAAAAATATAAAATTTTAAACCTGTTTTTTCTTAGTCAAAATGCTGTAAATCAAAATGGCGCTTTTACTAGTAAATTGAGATAGCAGAAATTTGAGATGGTTTATTTCAAGATGGCGTTTTTTGAGAAGCTGTTTTTGAAATGGCGTGTCCTACCTCCAAAGCTGCTGGTGTAAGCCAAGATGAAAAGCAAAAGGTAAGAAGTTTGGACTATCTTAAATTAACCCTAGTGTAAAGGTTGTGGGTTTGAAACTTGTGCTGAGAAAAAAGGTAGCTTTGAAAAGGCAAACTAACTGCTAATATAGGATGGATTGAATGATAGGCTCCAGAAAAGGAGAAGGAAAGTTGTTGGAAGTGAATTGTTGGTTATTTAAACCCAAAAATAAAGATAAAAATGTTGAATGTTCCTAAAAAATGCTAGTAGCAAAATCCAAGAAAGAAGAATCCTGACACCCTACTTCACTTCTTATAAACTTTTAGGAGCTCTAGTGCAGTTATTGTTGTAAACCTTACCTACCTTTTTATACTTAACAAACATTAATATTCTTGGGTTAAAGGCTTTATTCCTCAATAATTTACCCCAAGCTTTCAGACCTTACACTAGCCTTTTATATACTCTGGATGATTTTCCCAGCAGGGCTCTCTGTGTCCTCTAACAGGTAACTTTCTCATCAGGGGTTTGTTCCCTGATGATGAGGGATATCCCTTTGACCAGGATCCATTGTCAGCTCTTCTGGTACCTAAACTGTCACCACCTCTGTTAATTTTTCCTAATAGAGTTTTTCTTGCTGAGCACCCACCACCACAGGTTGTGCTTCCTCCTAGCCATACCCCTTGGTTATTGGCCAGCATGCTGGTGATGGCTGTCAACTCTTACCTCCTCCTGATGTCCCCTGTCTTGTCCCTCTGGACCTCTGTTTGAGCAGTCATTCCAGTTCTTTACTGGTTGGAATCCTGGTGGATTCTTTCCTTGGTATGAGAGCCAAACTTATTTAGTTTAGCCCTCCTCTCTCACACTTGGTGTTACAGTAGAAAGACATATGGAGGGAATCACATGTGTTGCTGCATTAGAATCCAGAATCAAAAAGTTGAAAAGCCTCTGGAAAAATTAGAAGATTTAAATGTTGTCATAGACAAAAATGGATTAAAGCTGGATTTGCCCAGATACTTCTCAAAATTCTAGATCTGCCAGCACTCCTGCTAATTAATTACAATAAATTAATCACACACTACTTGTTTCCAAAAGAATATGGTGCCTGACCTGCTGGTTGCCAAAATTCTTCAAATTATGATGGCATTAAGTTGACCTTGACAGCAAGACCCCAAACTGAGAAAATATTCATGACAACTGATCAGATACCACCAAAGTTCCCCCTCTCCCATCCTAAGCTGCCTTAAAACTTCCCTTGTTCCCCTCTAGAAACTTGTTTCCAGATATCTTAATTACCCTTGAATAAAGAAGTTCTCTAAAAATTATGCTTACTCTACTGAGGCTGTTTGCCCCTGTCTGCCAGGAATGACAATTTGGATGCTCCTAAATCTCAAAATACTGAACCAGAGTCTAACCCTGGACAAAAACCTTTGCAGGCCGTCAGACTCATGGGTTGGGAACCCAATAACCCACTACCAATCAATAAAGTTGTTACCAGCCCGCCAGGACCCAAAACCTTAGCTGTCCTGCAGGATTCTACAAGCAAACCGCCAGTGCAAGATGCCAAGAATTTCCTGAGGTGCCAATGCCTGACACTGGCAGTTTTCTTGGTGAAATACACAAGTTTCTCCATGAGAGTTATTCCAAACTCCCCCAAAGTCCTGGGGAAGGCACTGAACCTGACGAGGCACCCAATACCCGAATTGATAAACAGAAGGATTCAAAGTCTTCTCATCCCAAAGTGGCTAGTGGCAAACCGCCAGTGCCAAGCGCCACACTGCCATCTGAAACCCCCAATGCCAACCCGCCCAAGCCCAGAAAACCCAACCAGGAAGTGAAGCCTGGCAGTGTGGTATAAATACCTGCCAGGTTGAGATCAACCCCCATTGTTATTTTTAAATAAAGGTTATGAGATCTTGGTTTCCCTAATTATTGCCATATTTTATTCTTATCATCTTCCAGTTAACTCAAAGATCATCTGACCCCCCTGCCAGCCCGCAAGCTATGTACTGCCTGCCAGGTGCTCCCTTTGGTCATATTCATTTCACAGAGTACCCCTTAAAGCCTGAGTACAAGGACTACACCACCGACAACATACTAGCCCAGGATCCCTTGGCCAGAACTACAGAGTTAACCAGATACAACCAAAAAGACCCTTGGTATGTTACCAAACCCTGCCTGTTCAGAGATAAATACAACTTCCTTTCTGCCTACCAAATAGACATGGAGCCACCTGTCACCCCCAAACCAATGCCTGCCTCCGCCGCCAACCTCCCACTGGACCATACCAAAAAGCTTTTTGGAATTGTATATATTACTCTCACAGGAGTAATAGATATTATTGTCCCTGCCACCGGTCTGTGGTTGTGGATGGGCAAGTCAATGTCCTACCTCATTAAGTTAGCACCAATCCTTTGGTGGGCCCTGCCCACCCAGTCCGCAACCTGCCAGTTCCCAAACGCTAGCAAGCCGGCCAAACAGGGTTGGTTCCCTGACATTATGATAATCTATTTTAAAACTGGTACCCTGAGCCCCAAGATGTTGATTATTCTTGGGGCATCTTGTATGTTTTTTGTAATGATAATCACTTATTACACATTTATGATGATCAAGAACCTAATTTCTTCCGTGTGGAAGAATGCAAATGTGAACCCAAACACCCCAAGAAATCTGATCCTGCTGCCAAACCCGCCAAAGGACCCTCCTCTCAGGTTCAGAATGTGATATTCAACCAATCCCTCACCAAAGTGGAGGTTCCCCAGATGGGAAAACTCACTCTTGAAGAGGCCTGCTGCGCCATGCCAGTGCTCCAACTACATTTTCAAACCAATGCCCTGTCCTATTCTAGTGACACCAAAAAGGTGCTTGGAGTAGCTGACATGCTATCAGGAGACTCCCTTTATTTGTTTGGTAAAGCCACTGCCAAAGACGTGGAATTCTGCCTAGATTATACCAAGTTTGAAGCCAAGTTGATGGCCACAGGGAAAGACTGCAACACCAGATACTACACCCTGAACTCCTTGTTGGAAATCCAGCTGTGCGCCTGTCCCATCCAAGCGTACAAAGACAAATTCCTCAAACTAAAGACCCACACCCAACTGGAAGACAAACTGGCAGCCATTATCTTCTGAAAGGGAGTCAATCTAGCAATGAAGGACCTGTTGAAGCACCACCCACTCACCCTCAGCCTAGAAGGTCTAGTTCCCCTTTGCAAGGGCCTTAGCATGAACCAAGAGAATGCTGGCCCCTCCCAGACCCGCCAAAACCAAGCACTGACTCCCAAAAGAATGGAAATGACACCTGAAGAGCTCCAACAACACTACTGCAAAGGACTCTGTTTCCACCGCCATGAGGCAGGCCACTTGACCAGAGCCTGCCCTAAAAAAAACACTTCCCCAATCTCACTGGTGCAAATAAACACTTCTTCCCACTCTTAAAAATTCATCTGAGTGACCATAGAATTATTGGGAAACAAGCACCAGATTGAAGCTTTTATTGATGCAGGAGCTGATGAAAGCTTTATTGACGCCTGCCTGGTAAAGGAACTAGGCTTGACAGCTTCAGAGCGTAGCCTACAAGTAGTCATAGAAAACAGCTCTCTGGACACTGGCTATGAGTGTGAATAAGAACTACTGTTGACAATTGGATATAATGTGTACCAGTTGTCCCTGATCCTCTTGCCAGGACTACCTCACCCCCTTATACTGGGCAACTCCTGGTCTGACAGACATGGCTTGATCCTGAACTATTGCAAACAAACTGCCACGTTGGACCAACCTGAATCTTGTGACACTGTCCCCTTTTGCATAAGCCATGGCCAAACCCCTACCAACAAACTCTTAACCATAGAGATAGAACCTAGCATCAGGATACTACCTACTCCCCTACAGAAATGGGATCATGTGTTTAGTGAAGAAGAAGCCACAAAACTACCCAGCCATTCAATCTACAATCACGCCATAGACCTGATACCAGGAGCCCAACCACACCACAGCCCCATCTACAGCTGCAACCACTGCAAACAAGTAGCCTTGAAAGCATACCTGGAGGATATGACAAAAAAAGGGTTTCATCCAAGTATCAAAAGCCCCCTGCTTGTCACCCATGCTGTTTGTAGGGAAAAAAGATGGTGGGATGTGTCCATGTGTAAACTAACAGAAGCTGAATGACATTACAGTGAAGAACTGCTATCCCATCCCTAATGCTGACAACCTCTGTGATGTACTGACTGGAGCCCAGGTGTACTCAAAAATTGACCTTAGAGATGTGTTCAATCAAATCTGAATCAAGGCCAGAGACAAATAAAAACAGCATTCAAAACCCAATATGGGTTATAAGAGTACCTAGTAATGTCATTTGGCCTGTGCAACACCCCCAGCACTTTCCAAAGGATGATCAATACTGTCCTAGGGGAATACCTTGACCAATTTTATGTCGCATACTTGGACAACCTCCTCATCTACAGCAAGTCACACAAAGAGCACCTCCAACACCTGGACCTGATACTGAAAAAAATCTCCCAAGCCAACCTACACGCCAAACTTAAGAAATTTGAATTCTTTCAGAATGAGGTCAAATTCCTGGGATATGTGATGAAGACTGGCAGTTTTGCTATGGCACAGGACAAAGTAGAAGCAATAACAGCTTGGCCAGTACCCAAATGCAGAAAGGATGTGAGAAGTTTTTTGGGCCTGGCAAATTATTGCAGGGATTTCATCCAAAAATTTTCTCACATTACTCTGCCTCTGACCCACCTTTGCTCTGGCAAGGTCATCTTTTCTTGGACTGACGGGTGCACATCAGCATGTGAGGCTCTAAAACTTGTTTTCACCTCTGCACCTGTCCTGGCAATGCCTGACCCATCTAACCCATTTGTACTGGAAACCAATGTGTTTGACTTTGCGGTGGGTGGGGTCCTTCTTCAGGAAGGAGGGGATAGTATGCTAAATCCTGTAGCATATTACTCCAAGAAGATGCTGCCTGCCAAAGGAAACACTCTGATCTACAATAAGGAGATGCTTGCAATAATGAAGACTTTGAAACATTGGCGCCGGTACCTATGTGGCGCTGAATTCCCAGTAAAAGTCCTAACTGACCACAAGAACTTGGTTTACTTCTTTAAACCCAGAAAGTTGAACCAGAGACAGGTCAGATGGGCTCTATAACTGGATGACTACACCCTGACAATTGACTACAAACCCAGAAAAGTCAACATAGTACCTGACGCACTGAGCAGAAGAGCAGGTATGATTCCCACCACAGCTGAGACCAAGGACCACAACACCCACGTACTCCTTGCCCTGCCAGCCTAGGCGTCCAACTGATGTACATGAAGATCATGTCCCGCAAGCCTGACATAATTGAAGCGCAGAAATTAGACAAGTATTCAGAGGAACTCATTGCCACGTGACCTCAGACCCAGATAGCTGCCACTACAAGAAGGGATTCTCATTAAAAGGAACCACCCTGCTATTACACAACCAGATCTATGTATCAGAAGGTGAAACAAGGACTAAAGTACTTATAGACTATAACAACTCAGAGATGGCCGGCCACCCTGGCAGACTCAAGACAATCCAAGAAATCAAGAAGAATTATGCTTGGCCCCAACTGGACAAAGACGTGGCTGCCTACATCAAAGGCTGTGAGACATGTGGAAGGACCAAACCCCATAGATCCAAACATTAAGGCTTGCTAAGACCACTAGACATACCAGCAGAACCCTGGCAGTCTGTTTCAATGGATTATATTGTGGAATTTCTCCCTTCTAATTTGTTCAATTCAATCCTAGTCATGGTAGATAGATTCACTAAAATGTCCTATTCTTTCTGTACCACCACCCACTGCACTGCCGCAGAGACAGCTAGACATTTCCACAGCCGCATCCTAACCCAACATGGCACTCTGGTGGAAATCATCACTGATAGAGGATCACAATTCACCTTCAACTACTGGACTCAGGTGATGAAGGACTTGAGGGTAAAGCACTGTGTATCAGCCTCCTACCACCCACAGACCGACAGCCAGACTGAACAAGTGAACCAAATACTTGAACAATACCTACAATGCTACACCAACGCTGACCCAGATAACTGGGCTGAGATGCTACCCATGGCACAGTACGCCTACAACAGCAAAGACCATACATCTACTGGAATGTCCCCTTTCAAAGCCAACTACGGGTTTGACCCCACATGGGACCCTAGCATTGGAAACAAGGAAAACAACTCATCTGGACGCGCCTGGATTGAACAGATCCACGTCACCCAAAATATATGCCTAGCAAACCTGAACCAAGCAGTACAGACATACACGGCCTTTGCTGATCAAAAAAAGACCCCTGGTAAACCCCCCCAAGTTGGAGACAAGGTCTATTTGGACTCCCAGAACAAGCCCCTGCATGGGCCTTGCAGAAAATTAGCTCACAGAAGAAGCAGGCCACACAAGATCACCAAGCTCATTGGAGAAGTTGCCTTCAAGTTAGACTTACCCCCACGTGGAAGATCCATAATTTGTTCCACCGTGCCTTGCTGTTCAAAAAAGACAGAAACTCCCTTCCCCACCAGAAGATCAAGTCTAGCCCCCCGCCAATCCAGAAGGACCACTCAAATGAGTATGAAGTTGAGTACATCCACGGCAACCAAGTCCACTACAAGACCCCCCAGTACTACGTCAAGTGATTAGGCTACCCCCTGGAAGAAAGCACCTGGGAACCCTTGAGCAGCCTAACCAATGCCAAACAGGCCATCTAACAATACCTTGGGAAGAAGGCCATGAAAGGGGAACTTTTGGGGGGGAAGGGGATGATGTCAGGAATGACAATCTAGATGCTTCTAAATCTCAAAATATGGAACCAGAGTTAAACCCTGGACAAAACCCTTTGCAGACTGCCAGACCCATGGGCTGGGAACCCAATAACCCACTGCTGATTGACAAAGTTATTACCAGCCCACCAAGACCCAAACCCTTAGGTGTCCTGCAGGATTCTGCAAGCAAACTGCCAGTGCAAGATGCCAAGAATTTCCCTGAGGTGCCAACGCCTGACATTGGCGGTTTTCTCAGTGAAATACACAAGTTTCTCCATGAGAGTTATTCCAAACTCCCCTAAAGTCCTGGGGGAGGCACTGAACCTGAAGAGGCACCCAATACCCAAATCAACAAACAGAAGGATTCAAAGTCTTCTCATCCCAAAGCGGCCAGTGGCAAACCACCAGTGCTGAGCGCCACACTGCCATCTGAGACACCCAATGCCAACCTGCCCAAGCCCAGAAAACCTAACCAGGTAGTGAAGCCTGGCAGCGTGGTATAAATACCTGCCAGGCCAAGATCAACCCACATTGTCATTTTTAAATAAAGGTTATGAGATATTGGTTTTCCCAACTATTGCCATATTTTATTCTTGCCATCTTCCAGTTTTCCCCACAATTGTCTGCCCCCCTGCCAACCAACCAGCTATGTACTTCCCACCAGGTACCCCCTTTGGTCCTGTTCATTTCACAGAGTACCCCTTAAAGCCTGAGTACAAGGACTACACCACCAACAACATACTAGCCCGGGATTCCTTGGCCAGAACTACCGAGTTAACCTTATACAATGAGAAGACCCTTGGTACTTTACCAAACCCCACCTGTTCAGCGATGAATACAACTTTCTTCCTGCCTACCAAATGAACATGAAGCCACCTGTCACCCCCAAACCAATGCCTGCCTCTGCCGCCAAGCTCCCACTGGACCATACCAACAAGCTTTTTGGAATTGTATATATTACTCTCACAAGAGTAATAGATACTATTGTCCCCGCCGCTGGTCCGTGGTTGTGGGTGGGTAAGTCAATGTCCTACCTCATTAAGTTGGCACCCATCTTTTGGTGGGCCCTTCCCACCCAGTCTGCAACCTGTCAGTTCCCAAACGCTAGAGAGCCGGCCAATCAGGGTTGGTTCCCTGACACTGTCCTTGAGAAGTTGGCCTCTATAATGGTTAAAGCGGCTGTAAGTTCTTTGATCACCCCTTGGCCTGCTCTCTACATGATTTCACCTTTGGACTCATATTCTGATTTACCTCTGCAAATTACCCTTGCCGCAACATTTTCTTTATCCATCTTCTGCTACACTAATCCTGGAGCCAAGATGCTGAAGCTGTCCTCCCAATTTGGTCTCCTGTTGCTCAAGAAACTTATCATTTGCCTTTTATACCCTCATTGTTTGTTCTTGAATCATGCAGCTTATCATTTCACTCTAATACTTGGTACCTTTGGGAACAATCTATATGCATTGTACATGAATCATGTTAAAGATAACTCATCAATATAGTAGAATTTGACTGTGTCCTTTTCCTTTAGTTCAATGTACCTCTTGACGTATTAATGGCAAGTCTTGATGTTCATAGGGCTGCTACAGCTATATGAAGATACCCCAAGTTGTTTCTAGGAAAACCTCAATCCTCTGACCAGAAGATAGTAAAATAAAATTAGAACTAAATTTCAAAAGATTTGACCATGGCCTTTAAATTTTATAGTTTAAGATGACAATGTTGGGTGATCTATTGCTTGATTGGCCAGAAGTGTCAGGAATGACAATTTGGATGCTCCTAAATCTCAAAATACGGAATCAGAGTCAACCCCTGGACAAAACCCTTTGCATACCACCAGACTCATAGGCTGGGAACGCAATAACCCACTACTAATTGATGAAGTTGCTGCCAGCCCACCAGGACCCAAACCCTTAGCTTCCCCGCAGGATTCTGCAAGCAAACCGCTAGTGCAAGATGCCGGGAATTTCCCTGAGGTGCCTACACCAGAATAACTTTCAGGGAGAAATTCATCTATTTCACTGGGAAAACCGCTGGTATCAGAACTCCCCCAAAGTCCCGGGGAAGGCACTGAACCCAAAGAGGCATCCAATACCTGAATCAATAAACAGAAGGATTCAAAGTCTTCTCACCCCAAAGCGGCCAGTGGCAAACCGCCAGTGCCAAGCGCCACACTGCCATCTGAGACTCCTGATGCCAACCTGCCAAAGCCCAGAAAACCTGACCAGGTAGTGAAGCCTGGCAGCATGGTATAAATACCTGCCAGGCCAAGATCAACCCACATTGTCATTTTTAAATAAAGGTTATGAGATATTGGTTTTCCCAACTCTTGCCGTATTTTATTCTTGCCATCTTCCAGTTAACCCCAAGATTGTCTGCCCCCCTGCCAACACGCCAGCTATGTACTTCCCGCCAGGTGCCCCCTTTGGTCCTGTCCATTTCACAGAGTACCCCTTAAAGCCTGAGTACAAGGACTACACCACCGACAACATACTAGCCTGGGACCCCTTGGCCAGAACTACCGAGTTAACCAGATACAACTGAGAAGGCCCTTGGTATGTTACCAAACCCCGCCTGTTCAGAGATAAATACAACTTCCTTTCCGCCTACCAAATGGACATGGAACCACCTGTCACCTCCAAACCAATGCCTGCCTCCGCCGCTGAGCTCCCACTGGACCATACCAACAAGGTTTTGGAATTGTATATCACTCTCACGGGGGTAATAGATACTATCATCCCAGCCGCCAGTCTGTGGTTATGGGTGAGCAAGTCAATGTCCTACTTCATTAAGTTAGCACTAATCCTTTGGTGGGCTCTGCCCACCCAGTCTGCAACCCGCCAGTTCCCAAACACTAGCAAGCCGGCTGATAAGGGTTGGTTCCCTGACAAGAAGTGCTTCTTTTCCAAGATGGTTGACTTGCGCTTGGGTTTCTCCATAAGGTGAATTATGTTTATTTTCAGATAATTGCTATACAGCATGTCTGATTTTTCTAATGCACTGACAGTTGTTGTGGCCTTCTTGTAGTTCTGTGTTTTCTTGATAAGGGTCTCACAGGTAGAGTTTAGGATAATGGTGTACTTGGGCTTTTTGGTGGTGGGCAACAACACATTGGGTTTTGTCAAGACACAGGAAATAGGCACCTGACTGTAGAAAGAAGCAAAAATTTTAGCATCTTTTGCCCATTCAAAGTTTGATAATACTTTGGATCTTTGTTGTTGCCTTTCTCTTTGCAATCACTCACATAAGGCTCATATGTGGTATCTAGAACAGGCTTAACACTCTCTATAAGACTGGTAAGAATATCATCGTGGTGGTATACAGGTTGTACACCAAAAACACTCTCAGTAGTGATTTTGTTCACTGCTCTAGTGGTTGTGACTTTAGTGGTCTTATGGGACAGCTTTGAAACTCTGGGGTTAATACTACTCATTCTGCTGGTATAAGTGTCCTGGGATACTTGCTGTGTAAGTGTGACTTGGGTTTCACTCCCTGACTCAGAGCTAATCCTACCTTCTACCTCTTGGACTATGGCCACTCTTTTCTTTGACCCATGAGAGCGTCCACGTCCATGGTGTACTTTTTCAACTACTTGACTCTGTTGTTGTGATGTGTCTATTTTGGTATAAAATAAAATTCAAAATAAAATGAAATTAAATCAGTTTAAAAATATAATATATTTGATGTGTTGATATTATACTTCTGGGAAGTATAATAAACAAGATAAAGGGGAAAATTAAAAAGAAGAATGATACTTTATTTGATATGAATATAGAATATTATATAGTATCATGGAGAGCCACCTACTGTCCATATACGTCATGGAGGTCATTGGGCTTATCTGAGTAATGTTCCTCTTAAGTCACCAGGCTTATTCAAGTTGTATTCTGCTTAGGATCTAGATTGTGTGATCCCCGTAATAGATGGTTGAATGATAGAAGTGCCACCAACTTATTGGTTAGTTGGTGAGCCATTTGGTGAACTACTTGGGGCGTTAATTCCCCGAGAGGGAGTAATTGAAGATGTTGCAACAGATGTAATTTTTATTTGCCTATATATAGTAATCAAATAGCTTGTAGTCCCTACCATCTATTTTACATGAGGCTTTAAAGTTCCTATATTAATTGTTTTTGGTTGTGAATGTGAACCTTTAGCTGTATGTATTGATATATTTGATTCATTTGATCAGTTGCTTCAAGAAACAGGCACTCAAAATATTAAATTTCCATTTTCTGCTCTATATTGTATGTCTTAATTAGAATGTACTAGTAACATTATTATATATATGCTGATTCATTTTGATTTTCCATGTTTTTGTTGCCTGTTTCAGTTGCTATGGGGGTTTGTTGCTGGATCAAGCTTTTCACTTTAGTGACTGAGTTCGTTTTGTTCTCAAACCCCATAGTGAACATAGTAGCTTCATTTTGTGACTGAAATTGATTTGTTCTAGTGATTGGAATACTTGTTGTTGAACCATAATTAATTTGTCCTTCATTTATATCATTTATTATGTGTCTGGACATTTTTGCCAATTAGCGCATGTTTTCTGTGGAACTAGCTCCTATTTCTATCAAGAAAGTTGGAATTTGTTATATGGCCGAACTGATTTATTCTGACCTGAACCATTTTCTTTTATCTCGACAGGTTGTAAAACACTGTACAACATGAACGTCTGATAAGAGTGACACCAACTATTCATTAATTGGGCTGTTTCTCGGGGAATTGTTTTACTGAGAGGGAGTAATCATATATGTTACAACACTAACATTGTTCAAAAGGTCGTCAAATGAAATTTCTTCTCTTAAGGTGCTTGAAAAGTACTTGGGTTTCCCATCTTCTTTGGGAGAGGATTATTGCTGATGTGTAGGCAAATATCAAGATTAACATTATAGAATTTAATGTGGCCATGGTGATATAATGAAATAACTTTTTTCTGTTTAAATAAAAAAATCTAAACCAAATGTTTGATGCAGATGCTACTATGTTGTAGAGCATTAAAAATATGCACTATGGGGTGTAAAGACAAAGAGGAGGCTATGTCTTGGGATGCTTCGGTCAAACCCTGGCTAGCTTCCAGCTACAGCCAAAACAGCATTTCATAAAATTTAAATATTATAAAACCACTCTTTGATACAGGTTGATTTCTACAGCGTAAACAGGTAGTTGCCGATGCATAATATGTGAACCTTGTTTTGAAAATATTTAATGTCATGATGAATCTTTGATTTTTCTTGAGCTAACATGACAATCGATCTACCATTGATTAAATAGACGCCATACCTAAGATATGAAACCCTGTTATACAATGCCTGATTATGGTATGCGATACATGTGGCAAGATGCTAGCCGGAGTAAATTACAATATATAATGCTTAATCAAAACCCAACCTGAAGCTATCTCATGCTTGTGACTGGGCACTACAATTTATGTAAACTGTCTATAAGAAAGAGTTCCTCGGACTTTATGCTAAACATAGTATGTACCAATGTAATTATCAAAGAGAATCGGGTCCTCCTGAAGTTGGAGGTAAAGCAGGACGAACAGATTTGAAAAATGCGATATAGCCAGTAGGTTCCCCATCCTCCACTAAAAATCCCTGTTGAAGGATTAACCTTCATTTTTTTACGCTGGGAAAACCAAAAGAGAATCGCTGCAACAGCAAGGACACCACTGACAGCTGCAAGCGGGGACGTCTGACATAGATTGTCTTTAAAGTACTGCAAATATTTAAACATGAATCCTTTTTCTTCGCCCACCGAAGAACTTTCTCTCGACATCAAAGCCCCATGCTCTTCTGGGGTTGAGCTTTGGCTGCTAGATTTTCCTTTGGAAGATCCCTGCGCCGCAGCAAGAGCGGAAGCAGAATGAGCAGGCACTGGTTGTTTCCGATGAAGAGAATCTTCATGCTCTTGCCACGCCTGATCTAAAAGTTCCTTTATCAAAAACTTTCGTTCTTCAGGAAGAATGGTGTCTGCTTTTAGAAAAGAGGGTGCATCCTTCCATCTTGCTTGGCCAACCAGTACGTGGGAAATGTACAATGTCATAATAGACTCATAATTCAAGCAAAATTTTACGGCCCAACCTTCTTCGCTATCGTCTTCCCAATTTATACTGGTTGCAGTGTCTTTTAAAATCACTTTCCAACTTTCAGGAATAGACTTCTGCCAAGCAGTGAAAAATTTCTCCACAAGTTTGGAACTTCTCTTGCTTTACGGCTATAAGCATTCTTTTATATTTAGAAATAATAATAATCGACTTACGTTCCAAGCACTAAATCGGAGGGAATAGTATGTGGCTCGGGGTGATAAAATTGACTAAGGCAACCCCATATCGATTCAATGCTCCTGTCCATGGCATAAATCTTATCTTCGATTACTTCTATATCCATGTTAGAGAATCCAGAGTTGGGAGTTTTAAAGGCTTCTTTTGGTTTTTCTTGGCTTGAGATGGGGCTTTTATTATTAAACCCTTGGGATTGCTCATGCCATTTTCCAATGAGAGTTATCAGTAGGGACCAGGAATTCATCCAGAGTCGAAAAGAAACTATAAAGGGTTCTGGGATTCTCTTTGGGTTATCCTGTTCTTCGGGGGAATAGAATATTTTCCAAGCTTCAATCATTGGCAAGGAAGTTCGACCATTCAGTATGTTTTCAGAAGTGGGGGAACATGTTGGTGAAGGCAAGCGGATAAGTTTGACGATTAACTCTATGCATCCAGACCAGACAGTAGCATAATTTCTCAACAAGAATTCCTGGTTGAGCTCCTCCAACTCTTCCAAGAAAGGCTGATAGCTAATAATTTGTTGATACTCATCTAGATCAGATGAGAGCTCCTTTGAAGTATCGATGGAAACGACACCCTGGGAGCCTCTGCTTTCTGGAGTACCAGGGTTAGACATGATTACTGCTGCGTGAAGTGGTGGCAAAGATATAATAACCCTTAAACCCAAATTGCTTGATTATGCGAAATTTACTTGGCATTACGCTTTAGCACTTTGTGCCAAGGATACATTAAAACTGATTCAACCCACCGATTTTAATTTAATCTAATTTAATTTAATATGAGCTTATATTTCTATGCTAGCTTCAGTCATCTCATCCTTCAAATGCGCTGGGTGAGAAAATGTTTAAACATCGTGGCTCATATTTCACAGTCACCGATAAGCAATACAGATGCGTCCAAATTAGGTAATCAAATTATATGTTTACAGGAAAAACAAAAGCTAATAAAAATTAACACTTTTTTAAAAAAGCGATTGCAACTAGACATGAAAAACGGTTCCACTATTAGTATTTTAATCTTGATTGATCCCGGTTTTTTTGGGACTGTATTAATTTTAGGTTTGGATGATTGACAGGCAGCTGCCAGAATTTAAGCTATTTAAATTAACACTTCACAAAAATATACTGGCTTTATTTTGCACAATTGCATTTAAATTTTCATCCCATAATGTAAGATAAATTACTTTGTTTCCTAGTAATTTATCCCAAATCTTCCAACTTGAATCTCAATCAACAAGATTTAACCTTTGTGTAGCAATATTGCTTCCAATGTAAAGAAACTCATCTCATAAGAAGGTATTTATATTTGAAATAGCATAAGAATTTTATAGTGAAGGGATATCATTCAGGAATTTAATACTAATCCTGATAATAGTTGGGGTGATTTCAAGGATTCCAACTCTTGATATATTGATCTTTGTTTTTATGAGAGCTATTGTATTCTATTGTTGCAGCCAATATCAACACCTTGTCTGCCAACATATCTCACAACACACAGTGTAAGGTCTGTAGCTTTTTGGTAATGATGATGAACAAATGCTTTAAGGCCTAATACTTTTATGTTGATCAGATAAAGGAAGGTTGGCAAGGTTTTCAAAATTAACTGGACTAAAGCTCCTAATAACTTATAAGAAGTGAAATGAGAACTTAATCTGTTTATTAAATCAAGTAATATTGTTGTAAATTGCATGATTCAGGCTATTTCAATTTTGCCTAGGATTTGTGATATGTGTGAAGACCTAGCATAATTAGCTTTTGAGTTCAATGGTTGCCTCATTTTCATAAATGGCAGCATACCAATATTCAAACATTCCAGATTCTGTCACCTGACATGTTCTGATCCTAACATAATGCCAGGACTATTCTTTTTCTGTCTTTCTAGTGATTGATCTTCACTAATAAAGACTATATAATATTTGATTTCACAATAATAAAGATTAACTTTATCTATATTTGTGTTGGATTTTGCTTACTTTAGCGCCTTTTTCTTTGCTTTAAAGAAAACTAATGCTTTTCTTGCTACCAGAAAATTAAGGTACTAATTTTTTACTTTACTCTGAAGGCTAACCAGTGACTAGCTTGAACCTCAAATATTTTTTGATAAATATTCCCTGCCATATTGTCTTTTATGTTGTCCCCAAGATCCAAACACAACAAAATGATGCTTACTACAGGAACTGTCAGCCACTTGTTTACTCTGTCTCCTTGTGTGTTCTATAGTATTTCTCTCTTGGCTACAGAAGAACCCAGCTCAACAAAAAGTTTCTAGTCCTCCTCTTGAAGAGAATATCTTTAATGCTACATGTATCCCATGGTCATGGTGCTATCTTTGAGGCCTACCAGTACCCTCTTTCAGCCTTCTTGCTCAGCTTTAATCAAATAAATGAGGCTGTCTGATCTCTTCTTCACTCTGGTAAAATTTCCTTGCAGTCTATTCCCAGTCTCTGTCCTCAGTATGCCTCCAAGGATCTTTACTCATTTTTTATACTTTGGCCTCCCAGCTAGTTTGACGGAGTCCATGAAAACAGTTGGTGTGCTATTTAATCAATTCATCCAACCTTCTCTGGAACATCACCTTTTGATTCCTGATTCCCAGAACTAAATCCTGACCTTAGTAGCTACTACTGTGTCTAACAATCATGTACAAAATATGGCCTACCAAGAGTAGATTAATAGTCTGTTTGCTCTTATATTCAACAATCAGAGGATTTTCTTAGAATCTCAGGAATATTTGACCTCCCCCTTCAACAATCTCTGCTTGTCTCTTCCTGATTATATACAAGATCACCTACTCAAAACTGATAACTATCACACTGATTGGTGTAGCCAGGTAAAAGAAACTCTCCTTTGATTCTGTCTAAAATTTGAAACTCTAGTGGGGAATCTTAACTAGTTCAGAGAATATTCTAATTCTTGATTTCTCCTGTTGAGATCCCATGTGAATAAATGGGGCAACAAATTACTATCCAATTATAAACAGTGCAAGGATGCCTTTTATGAGGCCCTGTGTCAACTTCACTATATGTCAATAACAAGGTCACCCTCATCCTAATAATATCTCTTACTCTTTCTCCTGATACCACTCCTTCTCAGGAATATAATATTTGGAAGGCTATTTGTGATAATCTACATAGGAGAATTTTGAAGGCAAGGCTAATTTGGAGACAAAAAAGATTGAATTTCTAGAAACATGTAAATGTTAGTTAGGTTATTAATATGTGTAGATTGGTTCCAAGAGAGATGGGAGATTTAAGCCTGAAAAGGGGAGCAAGGTGGCCTTTGGTTCATGTGGTGAATGATAGAAAGGTCCTGGCTAGCTGGAAAAGGATGCACTGGAGGAGCTCTGAGATCCTAGGACCAACTGCAGGGGATGGGCAGTTAGACAACTTTACCTGGGCTGGGGGTAAGAGTTCTCTTTCTATGCCTTCCTGATAGCTTTGAGAAGGTCATGAAGTCACTAGATAAGTATAGTTATGCCCAGAACCATTATCAAGATGACTGACTAGGAAAAAAGCTGCAGAGCTTGGTGATTAGGAGGTTTCTGGAAAGTAAAGTTGGTTACTTTGCGCTTGAAAGCTCAAACTAATCACTTGAGTGAGTAAAAACAGTGACAAGACATGAGAAGTGTATGTTACTGATGGCCTAAAGTGTAGGTCATTGATGGGGGTCCAGTCTAAGTTGATTCACTTGTGGAAAATTATTGCCTGAGTCTGAGGTGCTGACCAAAGGAGACCAGCAGAATAGAGAAGCACAGATGGAAGGCAATTGTGGAGAGCAGAAGCAAGAAGGAGAAGAAGGACTAGGTAAAGGCTATCAGTAAAGGCTGAAAACAAAGAAAAATAGGAGTACTAAGAGAAAATTTTTAAAGAGATAAGCAGGAAAAGAGTTAAAAGAGATGAGAATTTAAAAAGTATTAAATAAATAAAAGAATTAAAGAATTAATAAAATAAATAAAAGAATTATGAAGATGCTGCAACCAAGATTCCCCTCTTGCCTACCAATGTATCTCACAATACACAGGGGGCGCTCAATGAGTTGCCCCATGACATATCTAACAACATGGACCAATCTGATGGCAATATCAAATAGCGGGTACTTCATCCTAATTAGGAGTGTTGCCAATTCAAATTTGCTGATCCCCGCGCAAGTTATTCTTTGACTCTGAACCTGAAATGGAACTTGCCACTGTTCCACCCCTGTGTCCTTGTGGCTTTTCCACATAGTATATTAGTCATGATACCAATTAATAAACCTTATATTATTCTACTCATTCTTGTCCTTTATATTGGACTGTTGTCTTCCCCAATCAAATACTGAACTATCATTGGTTCAGTTGCTACAAAGAAATAAAAAGAATTAAGAAAAGAAGAAGTAAAGAATTAAATAGAGAAAAACAATTAAAATAAGAAAGGGAATTTATTAGGGATTGATTGAGTAAGTGGAAACAGAAGCAGACAGAAACAACACAGGAAAATTTGAGGACAAAGACTGGAATTTTGCCAGAATGTATAGAGGGGTGTAAACAGAGCAGCAAGTGAGTTTGATTTTTGCTGAGGATTGAAACTAGCAGAGAAACAGAGAAATACACAGAAAATGACAGTACAAAAATATAATAAATAAGACATAGGGAAAGACATTTGAATTGACCCAGCAAAACATGACAGGAAACACGGAGAAACCGTTCAAAACGCGGAGCCATGGTTGTTCTAGAGCAAGAGGACAACAGGTTCAAACCAGGGTCAGGAGCAGATCATCTGGAGAAACATTTTTGAGGAAACATGCCAATAAAGACTTCTGATTGGCTACAGGCCAAATCCTGTTTTATCAATGATTTTCATTGGTTAAACTGAAGGGGAAAAGCCTAAAAATAAGGGGGTTGACAGGGAAAAGTCCTCTTTGATTGGCTGCAGTAAGTACATATGTTTAATTTATTATAGAGAAAGAAAAACTGTATAGTTTAAGCTTGGGAAAAAAGTCAGAAAGGAAAAAGATTGAAAACAAGTGGTATTTAAGGGGAAATAGATTGTAAAGTTATGCCTCCCCTTTAGGCTTCTACTCCAATTCCTGCCAAATGCTTTGGAATTTATATCAAATTATGTTTGAATATTTATCAAAATGTTACTGAAAAAGCCCAAGAAAAGCCCTAAATTTAATATTTTTGGAATTATTCTGAATATGCCCCCGCCTAACTCACCCAAGAGACACCCCTGGTTAAATATCATGTACAAGAGCAGCCAGGAGCAGTGGTAATTTCATCCAAAGCAGGTTCCCCAATTTTAGTTGAGTTGGGTTTCATTTTGATTATGTCATTCAAAATTTTTCAAGATTTTCTTGCCTCAAGAAATGCACTTATATCCGCTCATATCATTGGTTGATTGGTTTTGTGACATTCAATCTACCACTCTAATACTTCACATCCCTTAAATGAATGCAAGAGTTGTAAAATATCTTGCTTCATCATTATCTACTCTAATAAAGCTCAAAAATTGTTAGTTGTTTTGGTCATTTGATTTTGTCTGTTGCTTTTGGTGTTCATTTGATTCCTTCTCTCCTTTGGCCTCCCAGGAATTGTTGGCAACAGCCTTTTGGTTGTTGCTGAAACTGTGATTTTATTGTGGTTAAGAGCTTGGTTATATTTCCTACTAACCTGTTCCCAATTCTCACAAAGATTGAAACAGGGGGGACACAATGAGTATTCAAAGCCATAAGCAAGTACAAATACCCCAGGACATAGGAGTAGGAGCCTAATACCCCAGAGCAGGAGTACAAGGTCAAGAGCAGGGTAGCACAGGACTCAGAGGCCAGAAAGTGGCACACAAAAGACAGCGTAAAGACTTTAAGATGTGTAGCAGATTTGTAAGACCAAAGACAATGAGCCCAAGACATAGGGGAAGACATCCAAGACAAAGTAAAAGAAGCCCAAGACCAAGTAAAAGGAGTCCAAGAGATAAATCAAGAGCTCTAGGACTTGGCAACCCAAATCAAAACCTCCCAAAACAGGCCATATTAAATAAGGTTTCTAAGGGGATCTTCCTTTTGAGTATAATAAACACCACTATTGACCTCTATCTATTATCCCCAATTGTGCATAGTGTACAATGAAGATAACACATAACATTTTCTGCCCTAGCTCAGGTGAAGAAGATGTTTATTACCAGAGCTGCAGACAGTTTGCAACAAGCAAGACTTTGGATAAAAATGGGACCAACTGTCACAAAATTGAGAGATGACTACCAGAGAAAAGGAGTTCATAGAAAAAGGGTTCAAAAGACTGTTCAGAGACTAGTATCAGCCTAAGGAAGGGCTTACCTTTCACAGCTCATACCAGAGTCTGGCTGGACTCCCACAGGGGAGGTGGGCTGGGCCTGAAAGGCCATGTACACAATTAGTGCAATACTGACAATGTAATTCACAGCAGTAGCCAGAGGACTCTAACTTCTAGTATGGGGCACAGTCTGATTGGCCATCCTAATACTTTAATGTAGATGAACCCCAAATTACTGAAGTCTTGGGCAGGAGGCACATTGGGTAAGGGGGAGTGGAGGGGATCTCCTTCATGATGGCTGTAATTGGGCCTCTAGGGTGGCCAGGAGGAATATCCAGGTGGTGAGGGTGGAAGAACTCCAAGTCAATGGTGCAACGTGGCTTAACCAAATGGACAGGAGCAGAACCAGGAGGGAACAGATAGGCATGGTTGTACTTTGTAGTGGATTTGCAAATAGATGCAAACAGAATGATTATATTGGTGCAAAAATAGATAATTTCTGCAAGAAAATAATGATTACATTCATAAATTTGTTTATTTAAGATGTCAACAGTGAGGAAGGCTTATCCTCATCACTAATTATACTTACAAAGGAATACTTAGCCTTTTGTGCCACCAGAGTCCTGGTGGCATCATTTCTAGTGATAATTGCAAAATGGCTTGTAAATTGCGCACTGGGACCTGGGGAGAAGGGCATTGGCTGGTGCATCATGTTCATGGGTTTGGCTGCAGCATGCCAAGGTGCCACAGCTATTATTAGAACCTGCAAGCAATTGAGCACCCACTTGCACAATCAAACAATTGCTTTCCCAATTTACCATTTCCTGATAGCAAATGGGCCCAATTCTGTGTTTGATTTCAATGCCAGGGTTTTGCTGTAGGTGGGCCTTGAAAACCCCTGGCTATTTGTGGTCAGAAAGGGGGTTTATCTTCTGGAAAGGCAGTTGGTAATAGTTTTCATGCAGTTTGTTGTGTTGTCTTCAGGCAGGCTAGTTGATTATCTTGGGCATTATGGGCCCTGAAATCATCCCCTATCATATTCAAGCTTGCAGAGCACAACTTTTTATTCCAGGACTTGTATTATTTCATCAAAGTAGCTGCATTCTTCAGGTTAAATTATGGTTCCAAATTATTCTCTTTGTTTGGATACCCTTTCCATTTGATCAGAAAATGTGGGGTTTGATATTTGAGTTTGTATCCTAAGATGGCTTCAACTTTGTGTTTGGTGAAGCTTTCTACTTTGATAGGTGTGGGAGTTGTTCTTAATAACTGGTGTGGGAGAGAAAATACTTTCTTTTTTTGATATCAGGGAGCAGTGGAATACATCATAAATCTTCCATCTGGGGGGTATTTCTAACCGGTATGCTATGGCACTAATGCGTTGTAGGACCTTGTAGGGACCTGTTTGTTGGAGGCTCAAGCTAGCACACCAGGCAGTGGTCTTGATGTTCTTTGCGCTAAGGTACACAAGGTCTCCTATTTTAATTGCTGGGTTGGTGCTTTGTTTCTTGTTGGAAAAGTCATTTTATACTTGTACTGTTCTTCTCAGGTTCTTGGTACATTCTTCTTGTCACACATGGATGCTGTACTTAAACTGAGCAATTAGTAGGTGATTTACCCAGTTGTTCTGTTTTGAGTTTACATAGCATCTTAAGTACTGTTTGAGGACCTGGTTTACTCTCTTGGTCTGCCTGTTGCTCTGAGGGTAATATGCAGTGGACAACAATCTTTTTATTCTCAAGTCCTTTAGGATTTAGGCCCAAAACTTGAAGGTGAATTGTGGGCCTCTGTCTGATACCACTTCTTGTGGGAGTTGTGGTTCATGAATACTTGGTCCTGAATAGGGTGGTTGTTTTCTTTGCAGTTACTTTGGTTGTTGTTGGTATGAAGTGAGCCATTTTGATGAAACAGTCAGAATTTTACAAAGATGGTATTTAATCCCTTTTGAATTAGGAAGCTCTACAATATAGTCCATGGATACTGACTTTGTCAGGAATGACAATTTGGATGCTCCTGAATCCCAAAGTATAGAATCAGAGTCAAACTCTGGACAAACCCCTTTGCAGACTTCCAGATACAAAGGCTGGGAACCCAATAGCCCACTACCAATCAATAAAGTTATTGCCAACCTTCCAGGACCTGAACCCTTAACCACTATACAGAATTCTGCAAGCAAACTGCCAATGTGAGATGCCAGGAATTTCCCCAAGGTTTCAATACCTGACACTGGCGGTTTGCTTGATGAAATGTGCAAGTTCCCCAATGAGAGTTATTCCAAACTCCCCCAAAGCCCAGGAAGTGGCACTGAACCTGAAGAGGCACCCAACGCCTGAGTCACCAAACAGAAGGATTCAAAGTCTTCTCATCCCAAAGCAGCCAGTGGCAACCTGCCAGTGCTGAGCGCCACGCTGCCATCTAAGACCCCCGATGCCAAACCACCCAAGCTCAGGAAACCCTACCAGGAAATAAAGCCTGGCAGCGCAGTATAAGTACCTGCCAGGCAAGATCAATCCCCATTGTCATTTATAAATAAAGGTTATGAGATATTGGTTTCCCCAATTATTGCTGTACTTTATTCCTGTCATCTTCCAGTTAACTCAAAGATCATCTGACCCTCCTGCCAATCTGCCAGCTATGTACTGTCCACCAGGTGCTCCATTTAGTCATGTCCATTTCACAGAATACCCCTTGAAGCCTGAGTACAAGGTCTACACTGCAGACAACATATTGGCCCAGGATCCCTTGGCTAGATCTACAAAGTTCACCAGATACAACTGGAAAGGCCCTCAGTATGTTACAGAGCCCTGCCTGTTCAGAGATAAATACAACTTCCTTCCTTCCTACCAATTAGACATGGAACCACCTGTCATCCCCCAAACCAATGCCTGCATCTGCCGCTGAGCTTCCCCTGGACCATATCAATAAGCTATTTGGAATTGTATATATTACTCTCACAGGAGAAACAGATACTATTGTCTCTGCCGCTGGCCCGTGGTCATGGGTGGGAAAGTTGATATGCTGCCTCATTAAGTTAGCGCCAATCCTATGGTGGGCCCTGCCCACTCAGTCCATAACCCGCCAGTTCTCAAACGCTAGCAAGCCAACAGATAAGGTTTGGTTCCCTGACAGACTTCCAGTGGCCTTCTGAAATCTTAAGAGGCTGTAGTAATTCTTCTGGCTTTCCTCGCTTGGGCTTGGTGCATCCACATGTCTTGCAACAGCTGAGGTATCCTTCAATATCATGCTTCATCCTGGGCCACATGTAAGCTCTCTGTATTCCTTTGGGTGTCTTTATACATCTGAGGTGTCCTGACATGGGGGAGTTGTTGTAATCTTTCAATATGGGTCATTATTTTAGGGATTGGGTCATTTTCTAATGCACATGCTGCTCAAGTTGCAGCATAACACAGTTCAATTTTGAAAAAGTAACTAATTACACATTTTATATTCAAAACATTAATAACTCAATGAAAAATTAATATTTTTTAACACTGTAAACTATCAAAATGAAGCTAAGGATCCCATCTTTCTATTGATGTAAAAATTTTAATATTTATACTACACTCAATATTAAAGCAAAAGTAATTTAAAAGATTAATATACAGATTTTATTATATGATTCTATCTAATGATATAAAGTAGATCACTTCAAAGCTAATAAAAACTCTTTTTTAATATACAAAATATCTTTTTTAGTTAATGAAATTAAAGATAAGATAGAGAGCTTTATTTCTGCATTTCATTTTTTATTTTATTTAAAAAGCTCAATTATTTAGGATTTTATGGCAGTTTGAAGTTAGGATGTTTTTATCACTGTTTAGATTAATTTTAAGGTTCAAGTGAGCTTTGAACCTCAAATTAAGCATTCTTTAAATAGAAATCTTTAATATTTATCATTTAAAAATATGTAGAAGAGCTACAGTTAACTGAATACATCATTTTAATTGATTTGCATTGATTAAAAAGATGATATGATGTAATAATGATGCTTAGCTGCTTCACATATATCACTTGTGCATGAAAACTAGGTATTTAATTAATTCTGCAAACATAAATTCAAGCTCAAACTATAGTAAAAGCTATCACAACATTTCTTTCAGAATGGTGTCATTTAGCTTGGTATATAAGAGCTAAAGCACCACAAAGTTTCTAATCCAAAAGACCCCATTCAAAGGCCACATTCTGATCAGAACTACTCCATCATTAAGGCACATTTCAGAGATCTGAACTAATTACAGATTCAAAATACCACTATGTCCTCAGTTAAATTTACTTCTGCCATGCTACCCTTTCTTCCTTGGGAGCTTCAACAAAAAGAGAAAGAATTGCAATGTTAAAAAAGGCATTCCTCTTTATTGCTGGTGATGATCTTGATAATTTCATCAAGCACTTCCTTACTCAAACTGAATTTGGGAAAGCTCAGTTCCTGCCAACTATTCAAAATCAGAAAAGCAATGAGTTCATTGAAAACTTAAGGGATCTCATGAAATCTTCTCCCCAAAAGCATATTCCAGCCTTGCAATCTCTGGTTACTTCCAGTTACTCTTTAAAAGAGCTTGATTATATGGGGTTTAATATAACCAAAAGTCAGTTTGAATACTCAAGAAAAATAAATAAAAATGTAAGCTTAAACAAAAAAAGCCAAAAAATAATAACTATTCATTAAAAAAAAGAAATAACTAAAAAATAATTAAAAAATTGCTGGAAAATTCTTTTGAACCAAGCCAGTTTATAAAAAAAGTGCCTAAATTTTTTATAAAGATATAGAAAAAGATATGAGTAATTACTCAACTGAAATTAAATACTCTCTACTTAAAACAAAAAAAGAAATATATGAAAATAAAAAATGAAATTTCAGTTTCAATTTCTACTTACTATAAATCAATTCCTAAAAATATAATAAAAAGTAAAAAACAAACCAATATGTGCAATATTTGTAATTTAAAAAATTCACTAGAAAAAAGAAGGAAGAATGTAAAAGTAAAAGTAAAAACTTGCCATTACCAGAATCTATAGACAATGACTTAAAGACTAATTAATCAGCACCAAGACTTTTATTTTCATCAAAATAGGAAATATAAAAAAGATATTTATGAATTAGATGATGAGTCTTGTGTTGTAGTTATAGATTATAAAGAAAACTTAAAGGTTGTAAGTGGTCCAATTGAGACCAATAATTATTTTTGTTCAAAAAAACCTATCTCATTATTAGGGTTTGCATTAGTTTTTAAAGAAAAAAATCAAATCAAATATGAATACCATGATTTTTTGTCTCAAATATTATCACACAATTTTTTATTTTCAGGTGAATGTCTAACTAGTCTTCTTAAATTAGATAGATTTAAAAAAATAAAAAATATAAAAGTGTGGACTGATACTGAAAATCATTTTAGATCATTTGAATTTTTATATTACTTATTTAAAGAGGCACCTAAATATATTAAGGGTTCTATAAAATATAATTGTTTTGTTGAATGTCATGGAAAAAGCATTGGTGATGGTCACTTTGGTGTAATATCAAAAATGTTAAAGGAAAAAGAAAATGAGCTTTATATTAAAAATATTAATGATCTTAAAAATATTTTTGAGCAAGAAGAAAAAAGAAAAGTTAGGCCTATAAAAAGAGAGCTTGAAGTTAAAAATCTGCACATTAATCTTTCATACTTGATGAAAGATGGAAAGTTATATACTTCACCTCTAACATTTGAAAGTTTATCAGAATATTCTGAGATAATTTATCATTTGAAATCACGTGATAATACCAGAGAAACAAAAATATCAGAAGATGCTAGTGATGTATTGGGGCAAGTTCATGAAGTAGGGCAACTTACTAGAGGGTGTATTTTAAATAGAGTTATCAGTCTTTCAAAAACAACAGCCTTTTTTCTGAAACAAACTAAGAATATTTATGATGAGCCAAAGATAGGGTAATAGCATTTATAGCTTTGGGGCTGCTATTACTCTCCCATGCAACTCATCATAAATATTTTTTGTTTGTAGTTTATAGTAGCACTTAAGATATTTTCAGTAATATTATAAGTTGCACTTTTTGATTCTAAAATTGATGACTTTTTTTTAAAAAAATCATCTAAGCCCAAGATCAATTAAAGTTTTGAGATTTCTTGTATTTTAAGCTTTCTGAATAATTAGAATATGAATAATGTGATTAAGTTATAAAATAATCAATCTGGCGCCTAGGCATAACAAGAAAAATAATGACCCATATCTTTAAGTGCAGTGGGCCTTCTGGTATGTAGGTGCATCTGTGTAGTTGTAGGATGTTTTCATGTAATGAGTATCCTGTTTGGTAGTATGACTGTTGATATCTTTCCTAAGTCTTCTATGATGAAGATGTAGTGCTGGTCTAAAGTCTGAGCTAGTTGAATTTCTTCTCTTCTACTGGCTAGTCCCAGGAATAGGAGCATTGGCTCAATCATGTTTGGGGACAGCAAGGATTTAGTGTTGAATTCTTGAATCTCTTTGGTGCTAGGAAAAAGGTCTGCTCTTTGGCTCAGGGTGTCAGATGCAATGATGATCTTTCCAGGTCTGTAGCTGATTTATAAATTGTAATCTGCTAGAAATAGGGCCCATCTAGCTTGATGCTGGTTTAGTTGTTGCAGCTTGAAGAAGTATGTCAGGTTCTTATGATCAGTCATTATTTTCACTGGGTGGTTGGTTTCTCACAAGTATTTTCTCCAATTTTTCAAGGACTGGATGTTAGCAAGCATCTCTTTGTTGTAGATGGGGTAGTTCAACTCAGGTGGAGTGAACTTCCTTGAGTAGTAAGCCATAATGTTCAGCTTACTATCATGCCCCTCCTGAAGCAACACCCCCAATGCAAATTCAGAGGTGTCTTTTTCCACAATGAAGGGCTTATCATAAACTGGCATTGCCAAGACAGGGGCAGAAACAAAGGCAGATTTGGCGGCGTCATCCCACACAAAGGGGTGTTTCTCAGAGGTAAGGCGGGTCAAGGGCAAGCAGATTGAAGAAAAAATTTGGACAAATTCCCGGCAGAAGTTTGCCAGGCCCAGGAAACTTCTGACCTCCTTGCGGTTCTTAGGTTCAGGCCATGACGTCATGGCCTCTATTTTGTTGGATGTCATATCAAATCCTCCTTTTAGCACATTATACCTCAAGAACTCTACTTCTTCTTGGAAGAACTCACATTTTTGGAGTTTAATGAACATTTCATGTTCCTTGAAGCGTTGTAGGACAGCTTGGATATGTTTGACATTTTCCTCAGGGATTTGTCCGTAGATGAGGATGACATCTAAGTAAGCTACACAAAACCAGTCCTTTAGTCCTCCCAATACCATGTCCACCAGAGTTTGGAAGGTGCTGGGTGCATTGCACAACCAAAACGGCATAACCAGGTATTCTTAAAGACCTTGCCTAGTCTTGAAGGCGTTCTTTCATTCATCACCAGGCCTGATACAGATCTGGTTAAAGGCACCCCTCATATCAACCTTTGAGAAGATTTTGGCTCCTGAAAGCTGGTCTGACAAGTCTTCAGCATTGGTTACAGGTTATCTGTTTTTTACAGTGATGCTGTTTAGGTTTAGGTAGTTCATGCAAGGGCGCAGGTCACCGCCCTTCTTTTTAAAAAACAGTAAAGGGGACAAACAGGGAGATTTGGAGACACATATGTATCCCTTTGTTAACATCTTGTCCAGTTACTCTCTTAAGGCAACTTTTTCTTTAATGTTGCAACTTCAAACAGGTCCATGTTTAGGGTGGGTTTCTGGGAGGAGATCAATGGCGTGGTTGAACTGACTGTGTTTAGGCAAGGAGGTGGCTTCTTTTTCTGAGAAGACGGACTCTCAAGGCTTCAAACATTTTGGGATCTCAGCTTTACAAGATTCCATGGTGATGTTGTTTAGCTCTGGGGTTTGCTGATGGTTCAAGCATGGGACCTATAAGGTTTGGCTCTCATGAGCAACAGTCACCTGATGATTCTTATAATCCAAGTTCAGTTGGTGGCCAACCCACCATTCAAAACCTATCACTACAGGTTTGGGGAGCTTCTCCATGACGTAGAATCTGGTATGCAGGTGTTTCCCATTTAGCTTCAGGGATACAGACTCTTTGTATTATTGTGACAGGTCTGTTGTATTGTTGCCCAAGGTTACCAGTTGGGAGTTTTCTTGGACTGGTACACCCAGTTTCTTGGCTAGGCTATTTTCCATGTAGTTGAGGGTTGCCCCACTATCTAGAAGGGCTACAGTGTCCACCTCATGGTCATGGCAACATAAAATAGTGTCAATGATAGGATAGGACTGGAAATCATTGTTTATTGTTGAAATGGTGGCTCCTTGGGTTTCATTGTACAGCTAGTGCAGTCTTGTAAAGACCCAGCAATTGGGGGAGTATTTTAGCTAATTAGGGTACAGTAGTTTTAAAAGCTATGGCGACAACCAAAAATACCTCAGATTTAAAAAAAATGATTTCAGATTTAAACAAAATCCATCTCTCAGGTTAAAATATACACTCTGTTAACAGGGCTTATTGGCGTTAATGGGCAAAATGAGTCAACACAGCAACAAAGGGCTCACACACAAAGCAAAGCCATTCAAAATACAATCCAAAATACATTGATTCACAAACAAAATGGTGTGAGTTGACTTTCAGTGTACATATGTTTACTATGTGAATTGGTGACATAATACACCCAAGCAAGGTGTGTCAAAACGCAAACCAAAAACAAAACACAATAGCAACTCACTATGTAAACAAAATCACTCACACAATGTGTGCAATGGATTGTAATCATGAATGATACCAAGGTATCTAAAATAAGACACAAGATCTGAAACATAAATTTTAAAATTATTGTGTTGGGTGTTTGAATTTGGCAGTAAAATCTAGGAAAATGGGTGGATTTTTTTGATTATTCTAAAATGGGCGTTGTAAAACCAAAAACAACTAATTAAGAAATAAAAAATCTATAATTGGGATATTGGGTGGGGAAAAATATTAATTGAATATCCATATTCAGATAAAAGCAAAAATTAAAATTAGGGAGTAACTTAATTGAAATTTATTTAATATTTTATTAAATTTTAAAATGGAAGGAACACAATACCAGAGTACCAATACACCTGTTGTGCGCCATGGTTGCGGCTGCCCCCGCAGGTCAAAGAATAGAGTTAGTGCAACCCAAGTGCCTACTCAATGAGGAGACGGGAGAGGAGAGTTCCATAGTGACGCTGCACTGACATAGCCGGTTCAAGGAGCACAAGCTGCTAGGGTGAAGAGCATAAACCCTTGGGTCCCAAAGCTGACCTGGAAGCCAACCAAGGTCACAACTACAAAGAAGGTTAGAAACAAGGAGGTAGAACTTACTTTGTATGTGTTTGACGTTGTTTACCAGCAAGAGTTGGTCCCGTCAGCCATGCTGGAGAAGGTGAAGCCTGTACTTGATACTAGCTACAAGCCCTACATCAGTGATAGCAATCAGGAGGATGACAAGGAGCCCCAGTTCTATCAAACCAATGAGGAACAGCTGGTGTTAGAAAATGTTGCAGCCTTCTATACCAAGGTACCTATGCCCTGTGTTGTGCCCAATGCCAATGAGTCAATCTCCACCGCTAAAAAGCCCGCCCAGAAGTGCATCCCCGACATCAAACACATCATCCTGCTTAAGCTAATGCGGGAATCAGGTGATTACAAGGCAGCCACAGCCCTTGTTGGAGTGGATCCCAAGTACGCCAGCAAGACCTTCCAAAAATTCATCAATACTGGTTGTTTCCTTGCCGCAGAGAAATCCTTGCGTGTTTCTACCATGCTCATCAAGGAGCACAAATGGGCAATCTGCCAGTGGATCACCTGGGACTGCCATCTTGAACTGGCAAATATACAGGCCATGGTTAAATCTACTTTTGGGATCAAGGCCTCAATTTCCTTCTATTATCATTTGGTCAAGGGAATGTGCTTTTCCTGGAAAAAGCTTGGGGTATCCTCCTACAACAGAAACAGCCCAGCCAATATTGACGTCCAGAAAAACTACAAAGAGGCGTACACTGCCCTCAAAGCCAAGGGGACAGTCAAATTTTATTATATTGACAAATCAGCATTTGCCTTGTCAATGTGCAATGAGTATGACTATGTCCCCAAGGGCTCCAATGACGGGATGGCTTGGCATGCTGCAGTCCGCGCCACAGTCTACTCAATGGTGGCTCTCCTTGGTCCAAAGGGGGTTGAGCTTTATCAAATGATATTGAGTTCTCATAACAGCTGTACCTTCTTGCCATTCCTCCAATTGGTCTAGGAGCACCTGAGGCGCACAAGCCTGGGCTTTATCAATGTGATTGTGTTGGACAACATTGGTCTCCACAAGGTGGCTGATATTCTTGAGGAATTCCCAATGATTGACACAAGCATTGCAGTGGGCCCCCAGCAATTGGCCCCAGCACATTTACGCCTTCTCTTCCTCCCAGCTTATTTGCCCTTCCTAAATCCTATCAAGGAAGTCTTTGGGTGGCTCAAGCAAGTCGTCAAGCAAGGAACCCCAACTGGGACCAAGGACCTCTTTAATTTATTGCAGGCTGGGATCTACACCCTCCCAGCTGAGACCGTGGCCAAATTCTATGGCCACGCTGATTTGTTCATCCCTACATGCCTAGCCAAACAGCCAATCAATTAAAGGCTTAGTGTGTCCAATTTTTTTATATTCTCTTATTTACTATTCAAGATTTATCAATTAGCATTTTATATTTAGATGTTTCCACACCTGCAATCACACTCAGAAGTCCATCAATAGATGTAAGTAATTTATTTATTTTATTATATATTATTTTATTATGCCATCTGAGGTAATGCCATCTGAGGTAATCCCAAACGCTCAATACTGGATTATGCAAATATATTTATATCACACTGGTCAAATAAATATAAAAATAGTTTTAAAAAAATTAAAAGTAAAATGTACAAGTTAGAATTTATTTTATTAACGTATAATTTTATGCTTTTATGAAAACTGTTTCTGCAATATATTTTGAAAAACTGGTTTTGTCAGGGATCCAACCTGTGAGGGGTTCCTGAGAACTTGCAGGCAGATGGCCTGTGGGCCCAGCAGGGAGAGCCCACCACAAGATTGGGGCTAACTTTACAATATAAGATAATGATTTTCCAAGGACTGCCCAAGGTCCGCTCACAGGCACCATGGAATCAATCAATCCAGTGAGGGTGATATACATCACCCCAAATATCTGGGTGGAAGTGGATTCATTAGTGGCCACAGATTTTTGTGGGCAGTTGGGCCGCGGGGTGTGGGGCAGTGTCATTGGAACCAAATATGCAGGCCAGAAATTATACTTGTCTTGGAATAGCAGAGAGGGCCAGATGATTTTGGTACCCTCTCTGTAAAGGACTTATGTCTCCCTAGTTCTAGCTTTGGGGTTGTGGATCAGGATTTCCTCTAGAGTAAACTCAAAATATGCTGGGTTGGGTGGGTACTTGGTGAAATGTACTGGGCCAAAGGGAGCTCCTGGTGGACAGTAAAGATCAGGCAGCTGGTCTGCAGTTTCTTGGAGTAGGTAGGTGTGGGGTGCAGAGCCTCAAGATGTAGGCTGTAAATGAAATAGAATTAATAACAAGTATGGTATGATCTGGTTGAACCAAAGGCTCATGTCACTTTATTGCAAGGATGGCAATGGGCATCTTCCTGGCAGTCCAGGGTATAAGTATGCTCATCTGTCATGGTAAAACTTTCACAAATTTCCTTGGCCTGGGTTTTTACGTTCACCAGGTCTTCCCAGTCTTCAGTGGCATCAATTGTGGGGGTTATTTCATTGGCTGGCTCAAACTGATAATGCTCAAATTTCCTAGTCAGGTTATGGGATTGGTTGTCTCTGGGTGGCCCGCGTTCTATGGGAAGGTTCTCAGTTTTCCCTTCCGCGTGGGCCTGAGTTATCCCAGGATCTGTGGCTGGACCCGCCCACTGATTGGTTGAGCTGTTAGGAGCCTTTGGCGTGGGATGTATTGATATAGGTGGATTTGATTTTCCAAGCTTCAAAGGATTCTCTGAAGTCAAATCCTGCTCTGGCCTGAGCCCAAAAAACTGCGGGCAGCTGGCCCTGCGGGCTGGCAGCCTGCAGAGAGCCAGGATTTGAATCCCATAGTTGAGGCCTTTTGATAAGCATGGTTGATAACAGTTTGTCACTTGT
>QTSX02005964.1:0-87772 GCA_014839935.2 Entomophthora muscae | reverse complement strand
AAAAGCACAGGTGTTACAAAAGGAACCAGCGAAAATCAATTTACACATTCCTCCTCAATACAAGCTTCAAATGCCCATTCAAATGTTCATTCAAATGTCCATGATCCTAATTCAAATGCGCATCTCAAGAGCCTGAGCGCCACCTCTCTCAATGAGATCCTCAAGCCCAAAATCCCCATGAAGGTAAGCCTAAATCACTTCAACTAAAGTCAGGCGCTCTTCTGGAAAAAAATCCCAAACAGCAAAATCCCAAACACACTGTGGGAATCCCCTGTTGAATTAAACATATCTGATTATTTGGACCACGAGGAACTCGACGTTCTTTTCTGCAAAAAGGTTGCCAAGAAGCCTGGGTCAGGCTATACAAGTATTGGGCGCAGGATTAAAGGGAAAACAAGCATCACGCTTATTGACCTGAACAGGGCAAACAACATAGGTAAGCTCGATAAGCTTTAACTAATCATCAGCCATAACTCTTGCTCGGATGAAGATGCCCTTTTCCGCCATCAAGCTTGCCATCCTTGAAATCAATGACTCGAGACTATCCATGGACAACTTGCGCTCGCTTGAAAGCAATGCCCCCACCAAAGAGGAAGTAAGCTTCCTTCTCCGCCAAAGCTTACTTTTAGATTAAAATTGTCAAGAGCTACACGGGTTCAGTTGACAATCTGGGGACTGCCGAGAAGTACATTCTACAAGTATACATCCCTTTGGATCCAACTAACTGCTTAGATCATGGACATTCCACGACTTTCTGAAAGGCTCAGTTGTATGATCTTCCGCAGAAGATTTAACGCCGACATTGAGGAACTACTGCCGGTAACTACATGCCGTATTACTAACCCCTCAAAGGAGCTTCAGGTTATGACTCAAATAACCAGCGAGCTTAGAAAATCCAAGCGACTAAAGACTTTATTGGAGGTAATCTCTAGTGGATATCACTTACAAACTACTCTAGGTTGCACTGGCACTTGGCAATTACTTAAATGCTGATACACCCCGTGGAGATGCTAAGGGGTTTAAATTCGAAGGCCTTAAATTGGTATTGTAAATCTAATCCTTTCACTCACTTTGCAGCTCAAAGATGTCAAAGCAAATCCCAAAACCGATGGCATTCCGCTCTCCAGCCTTCTCCATTATCTTGCATGGATCCTAGAAGAGAACTGGAACGATGTCTTCAAAATCAGAGATGAGTTTCCAAGCCTAGAAGCTGCTGCACGAGGTACAATCTTTAACATAGCATCTGTTTAACAGGAAGTTTCCGTCACAACCTTGACAAACAACATATACTCTTTATCACAGGGAGTAAAGCAAGTTAATTTTGAACTTCGAGCCCACAAGAAGCTCATATCTCTTCCTGAAAACGACCAATTCATTCTAACAATGGAGGTAACTATTTTCTAAGTGGTGACTAATGAATAGGCCTTTGTCATCAAGGCTTCCCGTGCAGCATTTGAAGTGAAGGAGAGTGGCGATAAACTCGAGAGAAATCTTGAAGAGATGCTTACCTACTTTGGTGAAGATTCCTCCACTAAGCCTGAAGATTTTCTTAACTTCATAATTGGTTTCCTTGATTCACTGGAAAATGCACGGGTAGAAAATGCTAAGCTTAAAGAAAAGGCAGCCCAGAAGGTGCTTAATCATACAAAGGTACTACTGATAATTTGATAATCTCTAAAACGTCTAGAAATTCTCTCAGTCCCCATCTGAAAAGTTATCTAGCTTTGGTCAGGGTGATTTTGATGTGGCGGTACGTGAGCTCCGCTCAGGGCTGCGGAGGAAAAGGACTGAACGTCCAAGGTCTCAGATATTTTCTAGCTCTGTCCGACCTCAGGGGACCGATACCTCAGTAACTAGTCCGATTGACAAGTCTTGATCCATTCATTTATAAAATTATATGTATTTTAAAGCCCCTTAATAAAGTAAAGCCTCCAAGACTTAAAAAGCGTTTAATCAATTCCAGTCAACTTATTTCAGTACGTAACTTACTATATAAATATCATCATTTTATCAAAATACTCACACCTATATAAAACCCTTTCCAACTGTCACAACATCTTGGATTACTCCCTCTCGGGGAAGTAATTCCCCAAGTGACTCTCTGAATGATTCCCCGACTAATCATTAAGTCAGTGACACTCTTATCATTCACCCATCTATTACGGGGATCAAGCATTTCAAGTCCTAAGAGGAACATTACTCAGATAAGCCCCATGACATACATGGATGACATGTGGCTTCTCATGATACTATATAATACTCCAAACTCATATCTAATAAAGTATCATTCTCTTCTTAATTTCCTTCTTTATCTCATTTATTATACTTCCCATAAGTATATACTCAACATAACCTACATCAATATTTTATACACACTAGCCAATAACATCCCAGTATAATACACCCTAGCTTAATTCTATATTTAGCAACCCTCTTCATCAGCCCACTCAGCCTTGCAAATTCTTGATCCCAAATCCAAATCTTCACTCCACCCAGAACTCATCTAAAATCTTTTAAAATCCCTTGCATATTAAAGCAACCATGCTATCCAATTCCCAGGGTTGAATCCATATCCCCCAAACCCCAAAGAAATCTGAACAGGTTCCATATTTTTATTGGTCTCTCTCATCAGACTATTTATCCTATATTCAAAGTTAGCAGGCAAGAGAGCTGGATTCCAAGCTAGCTTTGAAATACATATCCAACTACCATAAGCCCAGTTTATTGGATAGAAGGGTCATGATAGACTTAACCAGCTAAGAGTCACTGATATTGATCTTCAAGTTAATTACTGGGACAGCATTTTCATGGCTTAAATCAAATTCTCCTAAGTGCTGATAGAATGTTGTTGAGCCTGGATGTCAAAATTTGTAAGGGCCATTATACATCCCTATGGGTAGGACATGTCATCTCAAAAGCACTTTCAAAAAACAATCCTAAAAGCAATAGTTGTTAAGGTATCTCAATGTAAGGAAACCAATCATGGGCAGCCAGCCTGTTGTTTTCAGGGATAACTTGGACCAGGCTTTTTGCGGGCAGAGCCCACCACAAGAGAGGTGCTAACTTGAAAAGGTAGGAAAAGGACTTCCCAACCCAAGACCGCGGGCCAGCGGCCGGGATTATAGTGTCAATCACATCAGTGAGGGTGATGTATACAATCCTGAACAGCTTAGCTGTGTGGTCAGTAAGGAGATCTGGGGAGGAAGCAGGCATAGGTTTTGTGGTCACAGGTGGCTCCATGCGGACATCGTAAGCGGGAAGGTAGTTGAATCTTCCTCTAAACAGCTTGGGAGTTGAGAAGATCCACGGGTCTTGGTGGTTGTATCTGACAGCTGATTGTATCCGGGCCAGGGGGTCAAGTTTGAGTATTTGGGCTTCAGAGGATATTCCGTGAAATGGACTGGGCCAAACGGAGCACCTGGAGGACAGAAATTGACGGGCAGTGGGACAGGAGGACTGGAAGATCTGGAGCTGATTTGGTAGATGGTAAATACAATAAACAGTAATAGCTGTGTGAGCCAAAATAACATAACCTTTATTTAAATAATGTCAATAAGGTTTAAGCGCAGGGTCTATAGGCATATATAGAACCCTGTCTCCAAACTTAGTATTTCTCATAATGGTTTCATCAAAATATTGGGGAAAATACGGGTGGGTGGCCAGGAGGCCCGGGTGTGGGAGCGGCAAAATGGCACCTTGGCTGGGTGCTCTCTCATTGGTCAGACTGTCCAAATTGATCACTTGATTTTCTTGATTTTTGGCTGTGGTCACGGGGTTGGGCCTAAAGCCCGTGATTTTTCTTGGCAGAGGAATTTGATTAGCCATCTGAGAGGACTTCATATTCATGAAGTGCACCGAGGAACTTTCTCTGCCTCCATTAGGCAATTTGAGAAGCTCCTCCTCTGGAACCCTCATAATTGAACCTGCACTGGTATTCTGGCTTCAGGACTTAGCAGGGGCTTCAGCTTGCGGGGACTCAGTTTCAGAAAAACGCGGGCAGGCAGGCTCCCAGCCCATGGGATCAGCGGTCTGCGGGATCCAGGCTCAGGGTTCAAATCCCGCCCTTGGGACCGGGTTTCTGGGGGTGATGAATTGTCAATCCTGACACTCAATCACAGTATCACGGCTGAGAAAATACTATCTCAAACAGTGTTTATGTTTGAAGCCATAAAACATATAAACATACTTTTTTAAAAATCATAGTTTGACTAAAAAAAGCTCAGGATGTAAAGTCACTCCCCTCTTTAGCCTTGGATAGGACAATCTTCCCGCGTCGTACCAAAAAATCTGCTCAGAAGCCAGCCAAGCCCCTTAATTTTCTTGAGGATTTAGCCCACACAATTGATGAGAGATTTTTGTTAGCATACCCTTTCCAGGTGGCAAATACTGATGTTCTGAACTCAGTTCCCACTTGGGAGGAATCTCTGATTAATTTGGACTATTTTTTGGCCTGGGCTTACCCGCATTTAAAATTGATTAGGTCTAAACAATCAGGTCACGCTTCAGTTACTTCAACAAAATCCATTTCAAATGGAATTAATGACATCCTGAAGTGTATTTTAGGCACTAGCTAATCAGAGGTTGGGTTGAAAATTGATGAGAAACCTTCCAAGCTCCCTGAAATTACTGGCAAAATTTCTATCCCACACAATCAAATGACTGGGTGAGGTCACCTGACCCTCCAATTTCAATGGGCTTTCTTTAAAACAAGACAGGGGACCTTTGGTCCCCTGCTTGCTCATTCTTACAAATAAAGTTTAAAACTTTACACTTCAACTTTGGTAGCTCTTTTGGGTCTCTTATTGACCCTTTTGATTTTCTAAGATTATTAGTAAAGGTTTTCTCTTTCCTTACCTTTTCCCTCTCTTTTGGGTCTTCTTACTGCTCTTCAAAGTCCCTATTGACGTTGTTAGAGTTAAAGTTAAAGCTTGCCCCTTTTGCTTTGAAGTAAACGACTTGATTTTAAAAATTAGTAGTGAATTCAATATAATTACCTATTTTAAGTTTGATTTTGTGTTTGTTTTGCTTTTGATTATGCTGAGGCTTCTTTTATGCTCTGATAAAGCTTTCCTATACGCTTTAATCAAGTTTCTTCACGCTTTCAAACCTTTTGGTCCACAGTTGCCGTTCCCGGTCTGTTCCTTGTGTCTTGGAGACTTACTCTCTATCCTAGAGTCCTCCTTTTTGAATTCTAGTCAAAAATTTCACAGAACTACCTATATTTTATTGAGCTCCACCCTCAGACTCTAAAAATGCTAGTGCCTCTGATCAAATTTGTGTTTTTTACTTTGGCGCCAGCCCTGGTAATGATTTGGTCTACCTCCCCAGATCTTTGGGATCATATATCTAATTCTTTCCTCCACATTGGCACCAACCCCAACCAGTTCCTGCATATTTTTGAGGATATCCCCCACGCGCTCAGGGCATGTACACTACCAGCAAGAACGTTGTGAGAAACCTTACCTGTGATGACCTTGAACTATTTACCCACGAGCCAGCCCCCTTGACCCCCCAAGCTTGGATTCTTCAATGCCTCTCTTTTGTGGAGCCAGAGCTGTCAGGGCCTGCCCTGAAAAGTATCAAATTCAGATGTGATGTGACAATGTCAGTGAATCAATGGTAACTCCAAAAATACTGAATGGATAAAGACGTTTAACCATTCATTAGAAAGCTGCAGACAATTCAAGCCACTTTACTTATTAGATACATTGAGCATAAGAATTCTGTTCACGTGCTAAAGAGCTTGTCAAAGAAATTCATGCATTGCTCTTATTGATATCATGCATAATTTCAGAGGTCAAATAACAGGCTGCAAATATGAGTATATCATATGAGTCCCATACCCAAGTCTAGACCAGAGCCTGGGAACCAGAAATTGTGATTAGCCTAAATGGTCTAAGTCCACCAATCTGCATGAGAAGATTAGCTGCATGAACAACATCATTCATGCAAGCATATCTCAGCAATTACCGAACGTAAATCAATGATGAAACCCGCGTTTAAAGGCTCCAAATCTGCCTGACAACTTTCCTTATGTGATCAAAGCCTGTCAATGCACCAGTCTATGCGATAAATTGAGTTTAAGAGTGATGGAAAAAGTGACCCCAGTTAGATGCAAATCTAAATCCCTTCCTAAAGCTTGCATTGGAAGTGTTATAAAATGAGCGCCATGAAATGAAGGAAGGACGCCAGCATCAACCAATATATCCTATTTTATCCTAGTTAGTCCTTCCTATATTTACATCTCCTTCCCTTTCCTTCCCCCTTTCCCTTCCCATTCCAGCTGTCTTCCCATTAGTATTAAATAAAGGACTGTCTAAACCAACCTGTTTGACTTAGGATGAAAGCTATAGCTCTAGACCGCTCTTCTCTGCCATGCCTCTCTGAGTAGAGTTACCCAGGCCATGACAAGAGCACACGGTTTAAAGGAGGTCTAGGCATCCAAGAGCCTGTGCCCAAGCGCGCTTTGTGGTTGCTTGGTGGGATGATCCTGATGGGCTTGGATTCCTATTTTCCTCAATTTTCTGCTTGTCCTCCTTGTGAACGCCACTTTGAGCAGCCATCCCAGTCTTGCACTGAATAGTATCCTGGTGGATCCTTCCCCCGGGATGGGAGCCAAATTTAGTTAGTTTAGCCCCCCTTTCTCACACAGGATTCCAAATCCAAAGTAAAAAAGAGGCACTTGGTAGCAGCAAGATTTTATAAAGCCCCACACCAAAGACATCCAAAAACAGCTAATTTTGTCTATACTACCTATCAGATATTCATTGAAATATTCATATAATAGTTCAAAATACTAAAGAAAGGTTTTAAATTGCAAAAAGAAAAATAAAGATATAATAAGAAGAATTTGTTGAGAAAAGGCTCATACATTGGTTGAGAGAGCCACAGAGATAGATTGCAATTGTTCAAGCTTGCTATCATTAGGATGGTAAGCAAGGACTGCCTTACTTATGTCCTAGTATTCCTTGACCCCCTTGGTTTGCTCTTGGGGGAATCCTTGTTTCTCATGCCTGTTTTGAAGAGACATGCAGATATTGACTGCTGTATTTTCAGGGCAATAGTCAGCATTTAAACTGTCTACATGTAACATTCTCCATGTCAACAATCTCAAATTTTATTTTGGCTTTATTTTTTACAATTTCACTAAAACTTGAAAATTAAAATCAAATTTAACTTTTGTCATTATGAACAATTATTTAAGGTAAAAATTCAATAAATATGTAATAAAAATACAAAAATATTTTTTTGGAATTGTCAGTTTGGAAGATGTTATATGTTAACAGTTTAAATGCTGGCTGTTGCCATTTTCAGGTGGATGAGGACTTTGTTGAATTGTGTCACAAGTGACAGTAATTTATTACTGATCCTCAAGTTGAAACCACATTCCCGGTATTAAAACCCTGAACCCCAACTGTAAATTCAGAACCTGAACATAAAAACACGGGATTTTCAAATCCTTGGTCCAAATTTTGAATCACATTTGTGGGATAGCCTTTGCTTAATTAAATTGAATTCTTTTTATTTTTATTTGGATTTTTAAAAATGCAGAAACTCATAGACACTTTGCAAAGTTCAAGTCAAACTGCATATTTCCAATAGACTAAATGGATTAACTGGAATCAGATTTGAAGTGTTCAAATCCATCAACCATTTTCATTAAGTTTACTATGTTTTTTGGAATTGTGGGATTGTCAAATCCAAGAACCAAATTTCAAATCACTTTTGAATGCCACTAGTAAACTCAGATATTAATCACAGGAACTGGAATCCAAATTGAATGTACAGTAAGAAACTAGGACAAAACAACCCAAATCAAGAAGCTCCACTCTGGATAAAATCAAATGAAAAATCCAATCTCAATAACCATAATTAGACATGAAATTAAGTGAAATTTAAAATTGCCTAAACTGAAAACAATGCAATATTCTGCACTTTAAATCACTAATATAGCGACCACAAAATCATATAATGATATATGAGCTACCCTCCTGATGACGCAGAAATTTTTTACAAGTTTTTGGCCCCTAGATACGCCGGAGGCCAAACAAACTTTTTTCAATGAAGAAGGAGACGAGCCAAAGATAAACCATTAGCTTAATACACTATGTATTGCTATTAAGGATACTTGATTACAGTAGATTTTAAAAACCACTATAATAAAATAGAATTATATATTACAACCTATCTTATCACATTGTCTTTTCCTTGATGTGTTGATAGTTCATTTGTTGTTGATAATGTGCTTGCGTTTAATTGGATAGTTTCACCTCCAGTTGCCTTGGCAATAGGAAATCAAGTTGCCTCTGCAACCACAGCTGGTCTTGGGGAGGCAACTTGATTTCCTATTGTCAAAGCAACTGGAGGTAAAACTATCCAATTAAACGCAAGCACATTATCAACAACAAATGAACTATCAGCACATCAAGGAAAAGACAACATGATAAGATAGATTTTAATATATAATTCTGTTTTATTTTTAGTGTTTTTTAAAATCTACTGTAATCAAGCATTTAAATTTTAGCCGTCCTAAAATGGAATAGGGTGATTTTTGAGAATGCCTTTGATTCCTAAAAGAATTAGCACAAATCCACTCTAGATCTTTTAGAATCCTTTTTTAGACACCCATAAATTACATTTATTTCAAATTCACCTCATTTTTGATTTGAAATTTGGTTCTTGGATTTGACAATCCCGCAATTTCATATTTGTTAATTTTTACATGATGTCTATGATTTGTTTGACAATCAGGAAATCTCAAATCATTCATTAGAATTATGCATTTCTGATTAATGCATCCCACATTTCTTTGCTGATTTTTGTCTTTTTTTAGTTGAGTTATCTTCTCAAGGGATTCAAAATTTGCCAATTTAAATAAACCAAAAAAAGTCAAATTAAATGGTTGATTTTATTGAATATTTTATTTTTCACTCAGCTAGGTTGCCCACAAAAGTGATTTGAAATTTAGAACAAGGATTTGACTATTCCAGATTTTTACATTTAGGTTCTGAATTTACAGTACAGGCTGCCAGCCTGCAGGCCCTACTGTCCGGCTGCCCGCATTTTTCTGGGCTAGAGTCAAGAACAAATTTGTCCTTGGAGAAACCTCTGAAACCTATCTATGAGGCACATTCATGATCAAACTTTGCCATCTGAGGGATCCTCTTGGCCTAGCTAATAAGAGCACCAACCTGAGCAACACCCTCTTAATAACCCAGGCCATCACTAATGTAGTACTTTATGAGTTTTTCCAAGAACAAGGGCTGCCAAATGATGACAAATATCATGTCTCAAAGAAGGAAATCAAGATTCCCTGTTCCAGCTCATCCAATGATGAATCATCTACTTTGTATGCCACCAAGGATTTCCAAACCCTGGTAAATGCCACCACCCAGCCCAAAGGATTGTGTAAAATTTTTCCCATGGCTGATAGAAATATTTATACTCTGGGGCCTCCAGAAAGTTGTACATTGTCATTTTGCAATAAAGTGTTATGAACCATTGGTTCACTCAGTTCATTACATATCTAATTTTAGCATCTTTTCATATGCAGACTGATTTTTGCGGCTCTGTCTCTTTCACCAGCCAACCCAAAAGAACAGCAGACAAGCTGCTCAAGTTATACCGTCCATCAGGAGCATTTTTTAGGCTGGTAATTTTACAGAATATCCCCCAAATTTTCAGGAATGTCAATTTGAATGCACTTGAACCCCAAAGTACGGAACCAGAGTCAAACCCTGAACAAACCCCTTTGCAGACTGCCAGTTCCAAAGACTTGGAACCCAATAACCTACTACCAGTTAATAAAGTTATTGCCAGCCTGCCAGGACCTGAACCCTTAACCACCACACAGGATTCTGCAAGCAAACTGCAATGCAAGATGCTAGGAATTTCCCCAAGGTGCCAATACCTGGCACCAGCAGTTTGCTCAGTGAAATGCATGAGTCCCCCAGTGAGAGTTGTTATGAACTCCCCCAAGGCCCAGAAAGTGGCACTGAACCTGAAGAACCACCCAACTTCCAAGTCACCAACCAGAAGGATTCAAAGTTTTCTCATTGTCATGAATGACATTTCAATACTTGTATTGAAAACTCAAGAGTTGAGCTCCAGTTCCCAAAGAATGGATCAAACCCTCCAGGACAGTCCAGGATCTGCCAACCCGTTAAGTCACAGGCTCAAAGTGATGAACTACTCCGCAACCTGCCGGCCTACTACAGAGAATTCCCTGAATAGTTGCCAGTCTGCTGCCAAACTGGTGCCCATGAAGGCCCATATTGACAAAGGAGATGTAACCTGGCTAACAGAGGTTGGTAAAGGACCCACTGCCAACCTGCTCAATGCCAATAATGAAGTTTCAAAACCAACATTGGAAACCCTGGAATCAAACCCTGACCCTCCAAAGACTACTCAAGTCACACAAAGTGGACGGGAGACCGCCCACTTGTTGAATTGCAAACCCGAGTTAACAAGTTACCCCGAGACCCACCAGCCTCCCAAAGACAATTCCCCAAATGTTCATCAGATTGATGCCAACCTTGAGCCACCAAAGACCTGAACCTATGCAGAGGTTGCTGCTTGCCTTAAGGAGGTTAAAACAAAACCTATTTTTAATCTTGCCAATGACCACCAGCAACTGCCAGTCTTCCGCCCAGAAGGGGTAGTACAATTGGACTACTCAGGTGACATAGTAAACAGTGGCAGCAGAACAAAGCATTGCCATTCCTATTTGCCAGAGCAGGCACAACCTGGATCTGTTGCCCTTGAGACTCCAAGCCAAGACCCATGCCCCGCCAGTGCCTTGTCTGCAAACCTGAACCCTGCAAAAATCAAAGAAGCAAAGTCCCATGGTATAAAAACCCTGGCGGTATGGTGAAGACCCCATTGTCATTTTTGATAATAAAGTTTTATGAACCTTTGGCTCGAACAAATCTTACCCTATCTAGTCTTAGTGATCTTCCATCTTAATTCCGGTCAAGTAGACTACCAGGCCGCCGCCCCCTCCCGAGCCCACTCTATCAAATTGTCCCAGGCATTATACCGCCCCCGGGAGCTCCCTTTGGACCTGTTCACTTTACTGAGTACCCCCCCCCCCAACCTGGCCTATTCAGAGTACAACTTGGAAACCATTCTCATTGCTGACCCCTTGGCCAGGACTAGAGAAACCAAATACATAGGACACAAAGGAAAGTGGTACAAACGGCCGCCAAGATTGTTCAAAGACAAGTACAATTATCTGCCAGTGTACCTTGTTCCCATGACTCCACCATTAACCCCAAGACCAGACCGCCCCTTGGAACCCGCCGCCGCCAAGGCCACCTCTACCCATCTGTTTGGAGTACTCTATATTACTTTGACAGTATTGGTGAATTCTGTGGTCCCCAACTCCGGACCCTGGTCCTTGCTTGGCCAATCTGTATCTTATATTATCAAGTTAGCACCCATTCTATGATGGGCCCTACCCGCCGGCTCAACCACCCCTCACCCTGAGCCGCTCAATGCCTCTACCTATGACTGGTTTCCTGACACTCATCCTGAAGCAGCCAGTGCCAAACCGCTAGTGCCAAGCGCCACTCTGCCATCTAAGACCCCCAATGCCAAACCTCCTAAGCTTAGAAAATACAACCAGGAAATGAAGCCTGGCAGTGTGGTATAAATACCTGCCAGGCCAAGATTGACTCCCATCATCATTTTTTAAATAAAGTTTATGAGATATTGGTTTCCCTAACTATTGCCATATTTTATTCTTGTCATCTGCCAGTTAACTCAAAGATCATCTGACCCTCCTGCCAGCTCGCCAGCTACGTACTGCCCGCCAGGTGTCCCCTTTGGTCCTGTTCATTCCACAGAGTACCCCCTAAAGCCTGAGTACAAGGACTACACCGCAGACAATATATTAGCCCAGGATCCCTTGGCCAGAAACAAAGAGTTAACCAGATACAACCAGAAAGACCCTTGGTATGTTATCAAACCCTGCCTGTTCAGAGATAAATACAACTTCCTTCCTGCCTACCAATTAGACATTGAACCACCTGTCACCCCCAAACCAATACCCACATCCACCGCTGAGTTTCTCCTGGACCATACCAATAAGCTATTTGGGATTATATATATTACTCTCACAGGAGTAATAGATACTATTGTCTCTGCCGCTGGTCTGTGGTCATGAGTGAGCAAGTCAATGTCCTACCTCACTAAGTTAGTGCCAATTCTTTGGTGGTCCCTGCCCACCCAGTCCACAAACTGCCAGTTCCCAAACGCTAGCAAGCTGGCAGATCAGGGTTGGCTCCCTGACACCAGAGATCACATGGCCAGTTGGCCTGGACTTCTAGCCAATCATCTGAATTCTCTTTAGACTTTGACTCATCATGCTGAGCAGCCAACCCCTTTTCAGAAGGCCTGTCAGCTATGACAGGGGTGACACCATGTTGGTTCAGTGCTTTCAACAATTTAGATTAGTTTGGATTATCATCAGCCTATGACGCTCCTCCGTACCCTGCAAATTTGTGGCCAAGCAGGCCTGTGAATTTCTCTGATTAATCATATTTGAATCACTGCCTGTTTCAGCTCTTTTGTTGGCTAGCCATAAAAAACACAGGTGGATGGCCTGAGGGTCTGCAGGATCCCCACAAGCATCAGAGTCAGGTCCTGAGTTTGATTCTCCTAATTGGAGTTTATCACTTATTTTGGGAGAAATGTCATTCATGACACAGGGTGTGATTATTGTTCTGGACCTTGCTTTATTATTAATAGTAAAATATCACTTGTGACAGCAGTAGAAAAAGGCAAGATAAAGGAGTGGTACAGAGCATATAAAGAGTATGGCACTACAAATCTTTTGTCCAGAGTGTGTACCAGGTCTCTCAAAGTATTTAAGTGCTTGACTGGGAGGTTATAGAGTTTTTAGTTTGGCTGGGGAAGAGGACCTGGACTAAAGCCCAGGGAGGACTCAGTAACTTTACAATATCCACTTCTAATCACACCTAGTATGGGAATTTCCCTAGTTATCTAATTATAGTGAAATTAGTTTAAAAAATCATATCTATTTAATATTTTATAAATTTTTAAATTTAAAATATTATAAGCAATCACAAGTTATAACCTTGAAAGACAATTTGAATTAATACATTTAATACATCTTTTTATCTGGCTTTGGATGGAAGAAATTACTAGTTCACTTAAAATGTGAATTCATAATTCAATTTTAATTTGATTTTCGCTTTCCACATTCCGGCTTAGGGAAATTTTATACAATGCTCATTTGATAGTACGACTGAGCCGTAAGTAGGAGTCAGTAAAGTCCAGTTTTTTTTGCTTGAAGCATACATTCTGTTTTTAGGAATATTTTTTATTAAATCTAGTTGAAGGTTATAAAGATATCTACTTCGTAAGTAGGCTTTAAGAAATATTATTTTCACAAACCGGAATTTACTCATATATTACGCTTTAGCCCCGCATTTGTTTTATTTTTGATCAAGTTGCAGAATTTCATTTAAACATAATGCATGTAGGCCGGTATTTTTTCGCTTGTTTCTTTTTGAAAACAGCTAAAAAATAGAGCTGCCTTTTAAGTCTTTAACTTGAAGCTTTCTCACTATAAAAAAGTATATGGGGTAACATGGTTAGATAATTTATTTAGAATAAAGAAACTCCGAGTCCTGGTATTTTTTATTTACTCACAGCAGAGATAATTTTTATTTTAGCTGAAAATAGCTACATGAAATATTCCTGGTGCTAGTTTAGATGTCTTGTTTGATAATGCAGCTTGTGAAGTTAATTTAAGTTATTTTAGATATTCAAAAGAATGCTTCGCATCCTGAAGATAACTAGACTTCCGGCTGGCCTTCAGCCCTTAAACACCCTTAGAGCTTATTCAACCTTGAACACGGAAATTCCCGATAAGAATGAATACATCCCTGGAGTCCAGGGCTATGCGCCTGGCTTTGGACCTCCACCCCGAAAGCCCTTGACTGAGAGAAAGCTTAGAAAGAAAAACGCACACCTTAAAAAGAAGATGTCTTTTGTAAACCCAAAGGTAGAAGCTCCTCAAGAAGCAGCCGAAAAGACAATTGAAACTAAAAAAGAAGTGGTCCCAGAAACTCTTGCCGAATCCATTTCTATCATCAAACAGAATATAGATGTGGCAGGCATGACTTATAAAAATAAGGTGCATTTGATTCGCCATCAGTACACTTTGGAGATGCAGCAGCTCAAGAAGAAGCAAGCTGAAAAAGCTGAAAAAGAGGCTGCTGAAGCGAGAGAAAAGCAACCTCATGGAGGAGAGGGAAAAGGAAGCCCGTGCCAAAGCTTTGCACGCTTCACGTATCAATGATCATCTCTCATCTTTAAACCTTCCCCTCCCGGACAGCCAAATGTATGAGAGCGAAACAAGCCAAAAAAAGCTCAGTCCCTTTGTCGATCCTGGAATGAAGGCATCTCGCATTGCTGCCAAGGCCATGAATCATTCTGAAGTCGTCAAAGCTAGAAAGGTGGAAGTGAAGGAGTCTCTGCTGAGGATATTTTATGAAGCGATAGACTATGTGACACCTGAGAATATTGATGCAAAGCTGGAACAGTTTATAGGCCATGGTACCTCTGCTGGCAAGGGCTCTGTAAACTCCAAATCCTTGAGCTTCACTGCTCGCTCAACTGAACATCCAGTCGACACCACTCGCGATAGCAAGCTTTTTGATATTCTCCAAGGCACCATCAGCGGTAAGCCTGGCGTTGAAAAGATTGAACAGAACCGCTCCTCCGGATTGCTAGCTAAGGATTTGTAAGTCATGCTTCTTTTTCTCAAACTCATTTCATCTAGGGCTTCTGTCATGAAGGGTGATTCTTAGGACGTCTGCTATTAAATCGTCATTCATATGCCTCCTTTAATTCCGCTTTACGAAGCCTTTGCCTTTGTAGCCATGGCTTGGCAAAAACTAACTCTAGACAGGAATTGCCTACTTCTGCAGTAGTACCCATATTTATCAGTCTTGATTTTCTGTTTGCTAGCCTGACCATTAAGTACCCAAAGACCTTGCCCTATATAACTGGGTCTAGAGAACAAACATGTAATAGTTATTAACTTCAAACAAACCTTATCATATAGCACCCAAGATAAGAAATCACACTGAAAGGTAAACTTCTGTAAGGATCAGGCCGCTCTATAATTAAATAGCTGAATAAACTTTGAAAAGCCAAATCTTCAAAGTGTGAAAAAACCCTCTGAAGAATAGTCCAAAACCTCACCAATAGGAAAATAATAAGCGAATCCAGCTAAAAGGGAGATTGATTAAAATCAAACTATGAGTTGCTGAGGATTGAAGCAGCTTAGTGGGATGATTTTATCTATTAGCTTAACGACTCTTAAATATAATTAGAAGCACATATACTGCTGGGGCACACTGACTTATTATTCAGAACAAAATACAAAAAATAATAGTTTCAAAGCCAAAGAGTATTTTAGGCCAAGCTTTAAATATATTCAACTAGAAGCAAATAAGTCATAGGTAGTTTATTTGATGATAGACAGTGCCATGTAAATGTATCAAATTTCTGCTCCAAAAATAACATAATCTGGGCATTTCGGCTGGCCCAAGTTGATTGGGCTTAAGTTTCTTTGGACTTGTGAGCTAGTCCCGTGGGGATTTATAGCTCTCTAAACAGCTTAGCGGCTGGGTAGCATAACTACCACCTATATACCTTAATATTGTCTATTTAATACCCCAACTTTAAACAGCTACAGTAATTTTAAAGGCTATGGCGAAAATAATCCAGATTTAAACGAAATTAAAAATAAATTAATTTATATTGATTTACAATAGATTTGGGTTCATTTCAATTTCACTTAAATCTGAATCCATTTTGTTTAAATCTGAGTTCATTTCGTTTGTCGCCGTAGATTTTAAAACTACTGTAGTCAGTTCTATAATAGCCTTTTACCTCTATTATCTTCAAAATCTTAGTAAAAGAGCTATTGAGTGACACTTTATAATAAACCTGACACAACAGCGTTCAACCCTATGGAGATGTTGAAATTAAGTCAGCCTAAAAGTGGACTCAGCCCAAAAATCAAATTAACTAAGCTCATACTGTACTTTTCACAGCTGTTGAGATGGACACATCAAAGTCAGATCAAAGTGAACTTAAATTGCACATAGAGCAAAATATAACATTAAACACATATTTTAAGTCAAATCAGCAGAAACTCAGCATTTCATTAGCAAACCAAACCAAATATAAAACATTCATATCAGACAACACAGCAAGCCACATATTAAGATCAGGATCTCAAAATACAAACAAATCAACTCACATAAATCCAATTTTCTACTATGTTTTGATACAGGTGCAAAAAAGTTGCAAACTGTAACGCAAAACTCACAAACAAGAATCTGAGCAATAGCCCATCAAATTCACACCCCACAAAACCAAATATTGAACAAAGCATATTCAACACTATCTCTGTTCTAAACGGCCTAAATACATGTAATCTGAAACAAAATTGGATAAAAATATTCTTAATTTCTTTTTTGAGTGTAAAAATTGTGCAACATTAAAGAAAATTCTTAAAAGTGATAAAAATAACAAAAATGGGGCCAACTAAATAAAAAAAGAACCTTAATACACATAAACAGAGCTACATGATAACAGGAGCAAAAATTTGATATTCAAAACAGTATAGAAAGCCAAAAATAAAGTGTAAAAATAGTAGTAATAATTTTATTTGCTTTGATGAAAAACTCCACACAACCCAAACAATAAGCAAGTGCAATCAGCAGAGAGCACCATGGTCACAGGCGGTCAAGAGGGTCTACCAATAGAGCTCATGTATGCAAGTATGATCAAGCAGTCAATAGCATGTCTATCAACAAAGAGAATGTGACAACACAAACCCAGAGGCAGGCTGTTTATACTGAAAGATCAGAAAGTATCAATTAAAAGGTGCCAAAGCTTACTAGAAAGGCTCATGCCATGGCCCATATCAGAGTCTGGCTGGACTCCCACAGGGGAGGCAGGCCAGGCCTGGAAGGCCAAGTACACAATAGGCGCAATTCTGACCATATAGTTGATTGCAGTAGCTAGGGAACACCAACTCCCAGTATGGGGCACAGCCTGATTGGCCAGCCCCAATACTTTGATATAGACAAATCCTAACTTACTGAAGACCTGGGCAGGAGGCACAGTTGGCAGGGGGGAGTAGGAGGAATCTCCAGCATGGAGGGCAAAATGGTCACTCTTGGTGGCCAAGAGGGAGCAGATATGTGGGTGGCAAAGTGTAGTGGAGTTATGAATAAATGCAAACAGAATAGTTATATTGGTGCAAAAGTAGATAGTTCTTGCAAGAAAATAATAAATCCTGAGCATAAAATTGTTTAATTGAAGATGCCAACAGTGAGAGGGGATGCCAGTATTCCCAGCTATATCCTGCTGGGAAACTGCAATTGGACTTACTGACAGCTTCTTATTGGTTGTCAAAAATTATTCTCAAGTTGAGTTCCATTGGTGACTCCTGATTTGTCAGTTAGATGGATCCTTTCATTATTTTTGCCCCGGGGAAGCTGGCAGGGGAATTTTGGGCCATTTGGCAACCCAAGTTCCCAATTCTAGGTTTCAGAGGGTGTGGGCCAATTGAAATCTTTTTCACTTGGCTTTGGGACGGTTTTCAATTGTCCCCAGGCTTGGCATAGACCAGGGTTCAATTCTCCACTTGGAATTAAAGTTTCATTTGGGTTAATCTGCGTGATCAACAACACAATTGTTTGGTCGCGCAATTGCTCCATTGCAGGCGTTGAACCTATGCAATATAGGGTTTTGTCTGGCCCATTCTGGGCCCTGACAGGCTCAAAAAATGATCACATTCAGAACTGTAAATAACAAAAACATTTGAGAAAGCATTTCTCTGGTATACCCACCTGAATACTGCAAATATGTGTCTAGTGCAACTATGCATAATAAGTGTGAGGTTATACTTGACACTATATATGACATTATGGGAGTAAAGTGGGTGTAGAGAAAGAGCCAGAATTCTACCACACTGTAAAAGGACAGAAAATGTTAAACAAGCTCATCAAATATTATAACCAAGCACTAGTGCTCATTGTCACCCAATCAGACACTGTTGTCCAGTGCACTCCAAGGGCTAGACAACTCATCCCCAATACAAAGTGTATCAAATTTATCAACCTTATGAAATTTATGTCTGACTAAAAGAAGCCTACAAGTAATATCAAATTTTTCTCAACTCTGGCCAATTGCTTATACCAACTCTCTAGAAAGACTATTTCATGGCCCAGGTTGCTCTCAGGAGATCCTTTGGTTGAGGGAAAAGCCTGTCCTAAAAAGCATAGCATATGATAGAGGTCATTATCATCACAAAATTATCAGCAAGAGCCCAAGGGCACCATGCTTCATATGGGAAATCACTTGTCTAGTGAGCCCCAATATGATGAGATAGTGTCAGGATACCAATAGTACTGTGGGGCTCCAGTAGGTGAGGGAAGAGTCAAAGCAGGTACTGGCATGGCCCACCAGATGATGGGGCCTAACTTTATCAGGTAGGAAATGGCCTTTTCAGCCACAGCCCAAGGCCCGGCTGTAGCAAGGCAGAGTCAATCAATCCTGTGAGTGCCAGGTAAAGCACCCCCAGGAATTGACTGTTCTGGCCAGTGGCATCAGAGGTGGATGGGGTTGGGATAGTTGGTTTGGTTGTCAGGGATGGCTCCATGGGGACCAGGTAGGCAGCAGGATTGTTGTACTTCCCGTTGAAGATCAAAGTATAGATGGTGATTGCTTTGCCATCACAGACAATTTGATAGGGTTCCTTGGGTGTGTTTGGGCGGGTTTACCACTGCAAGTCTTCCAATGTCCAGGGTTTGTGGTCAGGATTTGGGAGGTACTCAGTGAAATGAACAAGGCTAAATGGAGCGTTGGGCGGACGGTAGTAGTCAAAGGCTTTGGGTTTTTCAACTGAAGTCTGGCTATCTATCCCAGTGGATGGGTACTAACACTTTGGTGTATGCAGATGGAGAAGTACCAAAAATAGGTATGGAACAAGATTAGTGAACCAAAGGTTCATAACAACTTTTATTTGGTAAGGATGACAATACAGAACTTTTTCAGGTACTTCTAGTTTATAAACTTACTCACATGCAAGTGCCTCTGGGTATTCTTCTGGTGCTATCTGTGTGGCAAGGCTTGACATCTAAGGTTAGCTGTTTGGTTGGCTACTTCATGGTCATTTTTGGGGGTTTCAGGAACAGTTGTTTGGCTTTTTGGTGGTCCATCTTGGTTTGGCTGGCCATTGGTTCTAGCAGGTTTGGCTTATGGGGTTATGGGGTTTTTCCCAATTTGATCACCTTTTTTGGGCTGGCTTGGCAGGCTTTACTGAGGCCAAAGAAACTTGATTAAAAAAGGGGTCCCCAATTGGGGACCCCAAATTAATTAATGGAGGATGAGCTTGAACAGGGTTTACTAGGCAGCTAAAACAGCCTGCCCTGTCAGGATTGACAATTCTCCTCCTCTAACACCCCAGGCCCAAGAGCAGGAATCAAACCTGGATTCCCCCAGGCCGCCAGGCCTATGGACCATGGGACCGCCTGCCCGCATTTTTCTGGGGTCAAGCCCCCGCAAGCTGACGCTGAAGATGATAGCAAGCCCAGTGAAACAGATTGAGCTGAGAAAATTATTGCACTAAGTGGAGTGCCAATCACGACACCTAATGGAGGCAACCAGGCAACAACTATTAGCTTCATGAGTTTGAAGTCTTCACCAGCAACCAATCAAGAGCCAACCCAAGGAAGAGGCACTGGCCTGCGGCCTGGTCCCATGATCACAACACTAAAGCAAGATAATCAGGTAGCCAAATCAAGAATTTTGACCAATGAAAGAACTCCCGGGCCAAGCACCATTTTGCTGCCTTCAGACCCAATTCCCCAATTCCCCTGGCCCAGATTTCCCCAATTCCCTGAAAAACCCCCCATGGAAAATGTTAAGTTTGGAGGTGGGGTGCTATATAAACCAAAGGACCCCGCACTCCAAACTTATTGCCATTTTTGAATAAAGGTTATGTTACTTTGGCTCATACAGCTATTACCATATTTTGTATTTGCTGTCTATAAGTTAAGTTCAAAATCTACTGACCCCTTTCCCCTCGGCCTGCAGTTTTCTGTCCACCTAGTGCTCCCTTTGGGCCCGTTCATTTTACCAATTACCCATTAAAGCCCAAATATAAGGATTAAATACCAGAGAAAATCATCAAACTTGACCCATTAGCCTGCATCCAATCCGCCGTCAGATACAACTGCCAAGGCCTGTGGATATTCTCTACCCCCAAGTTATTTAGAGGAAAATTCAACTACCTCCCAGCCTACAACATTTATATGGAATCACTTGTAACACCCAAACCAATGCCAGCCTCTTCCCCCAACCTGCCAACCAACCATACCAGCAAGCTTTTTGGTATAGGGTACATCACCCTCACTGAGGTGGTGGACACCATTGTACTGGCCGCCGGCCCGTGGTCTGGTTAGGAAAGTCTGCTTCTTGCCTCTTAAATTTAGCCCCTCTCTTGTGGTGGGCCCTGCCCGCAAAAAACCTGGCCCAAGTTACCTCCAAAACGGTGGGCTGGACGCCCAAGAGTGGGTTCCTGACATTATGGCAATCTTTTTAAAACCTGGTACCCTGAGCCCCAAGATGCTGTTATTTCTTGGGGCATCTTGTATGCTTTTGTTATTGATAATCACTTATTACACCTATAAGATGACCATAACCTGATCTCTTCTATGTGGAAGAGCACAAACCCAAACAAACCAAAAAGAATTGCCACTGTTGTCATCAATACCAACAAGCCCTCCTCTCAAGTGCAAAATGTGATTGTGAACCAGTCCCTCACCAAGGTAGAGATGCCCCAGACAGAAAAGCTCACGCTTGAGGAAGCCCAACGCGCTATGCCAGTCCTCTGCTTGCACTTCCAGACCAACACACCCTCATATGCCAGCAACACCGAGAAAATACTGGGGGTCGCCTCCATGCTCTCTGGGGACGCTCTGGACTGGTTTAGCAAAGCCACAGCAGAAGATGTAGAATTCTGTTTGGACTATGCCAAGTTTGAGGCTGAACTAATGGCAACTGGGGAGGATTGAGACACCAGATACTACGGCCTGAACTCCTTGCTAGAAATCCGCCAAGGCTCTTGGCCCATTCAGGCTTACATTGACAATTTCCTTAAACTAAAGACCCACACTCAAATTGAGGAAAAATTGTCAGCCATCATCTTCTAAAAGGGAGTGAACCCAGCCATGAAGGACCTACTAAAGCACCACCCACCCACCTTTGGCTTAGAAGACCTGATTCTGTTGTGCAAAGGCCTCAGCATGAACCAAGAGAATGCCGGGCCCTCTCAGACCTGCCCCACCCAAATTGCCACACCCAACAGAGGAGATCTGACCCCTGAGGAACTCCAAAGACACTACAGAGAAGGTCTATGTTTTCACTGCCATGAAGCATGGCACTTGACCAGAGCCTGCCCAAAGAAAACCCCTGCTCCCATCTCATTGGCCCAAATAAACGCTTCTTCCCAGTCTTACAAGTTTGTAATAGTATCCGTTAACGTTGGGGGAACAACCCAAAAACAAAAAGCGTTCATTGAAACTGGAACAGATGAGAGCTTCATTGACGCGGACTTAGCCCATGAACTAGGCCTTTTTGCCTCTAAGAACCGTCTACAGATCATCTTGGGAAACAGCACCAAAGACACGGGATACAAATGCAAGCAAAAACTACCCTTGATAATAGGAAACAACACCTAGCCCTCATCCCTCATCTTGTTGAAAGGCCTACCACACCCCCTCATCCTTGGGGATTCCTGGTCAGACAGGCATGGCCTCATCCTCAACTACCAAGAACAGAACATCACCTTAGGTGATAAAGGTACACACAACATTGTTCCCTTCTGCACCAATCCCAAAGAACCTACCCAAAGGCTCATGACCATACAGATTGAACCAAGCATGGGAGTCCTACCTACTTCCCTAAGGAAATGGACCCATGTATTCAGCAAAGAGGCGGCCACTTGCCTCCCCAAACACACCAAGTACAATCACGCTATTTACCTCCTGCCAGGCACCAAACCCAAACACGGGCCCATTTATAGCTGCAACCACAAGGAGCAGCTGGCTCTCAAGGCGTACATCAAAGACATGACCAAGAAAGGTTTCATCCGCATGTCCAAGAGCCCTTGTTCATCACCAATGCTGTTTGTGGGCAAGAAGTACAGAGGCATGCACCTGTGTGTTAATTATCAGAAGTTGAACAATATAACCATAAAAAACCGCTACCCCATACCTAACACTGACAACTTGTGCAATGTACTGACGGCGCCCAGGTATACTACAAGATTGACCTTAGAGATGCATTCAACCAAATCCAAATCAAAGAGGGTGATGAAAACAAAACAGCGTTCAAGACCAGGTATGGACTCTACAATTACCTGGTGATGCCATTCAGACTATGCAACACCCCTAGCACCTTCCAGCGCATGATAAACACAGTATTGGGCAAATACCTTGACCAGTTCTGTGTGGCCTACCTCAACAACATCCTTATCTATAGCAAGACCCAGGAGGAGCACTTGCTCCATCTAGACCTGATCCTGAGCAAACTCTCCCAAGCCAACTTACACGCGAAGCTCAATAAGTGTGAGTTCTTTCAACCAGAAGTAGAGTTCCTAGCTATGTAGTGAAAACTGGAGGGTTTGCAATGGCTCAGGATAAAGTGGACGCCGTGACTTTCTGGCCAACCCCCACGTGCCAGAAGGACATCAGAAGTTTCCTGGGGTTAGCAAACTACTGCCAGGATTTCATCATAAATTTTTCTCACATCACTCTGCCCCTGACCCGCCTGTGCTCTGACAAAGTCACTTTTTCCTGGACCCCAGAATGTGCCAACACCTTTGAGACCCTGAAACTTGCCTTCACCTATGCCCCTGTCCTGACCTGGCCATGCCCAACTCATCCAAGCCATTTGTTCTGGAAACCAACACATCTGACTTTGCAGTGGGTGGAGTCCTTCTTCAGGAAGGAGGGGATAGTATGCTACATCCTGTAGCATATTACTCCAAGAAGATGCTGCCCACAGAAGAAAACTACCCAATTTACAACAAAGAGATGCTAGCCATTATGAAGACCCTGAAACATTGACGCCAATACCTCTGTGGTGCTAAATTCCCAGTAAAGGTCCTGACAGACCACAAGAACTTGGTATACTTCTTTAAACCACAACAGCTTAACCAACGACAAGCAGAATAGGCTTTAGAACTGGCCAACTACACCCAGACTATAGACTACAAACCAGGGAAGGTGAACATAGTACCAGATGCCCTGAGTAGAAGATCTGACCAGGCGCCCACCCACATTAAAACTTGCAATTCAACACACAAGTACTCCTGGACCTTCTAGCCTAGGTATCTACCTGGGATTGATGAAGATCAGGGCCAGTAAACCAGAAGTGCTGAAGGCCCAATCACTTGATAAATTTACATAGACCATGATTGCCAACCTATCAAAATCCTTGGATTGCCCCCACTACCAGAAAGGCTACTCATTGAAGGGAACAACACTAATGCTGCACAACAGAATCTTTGTGCCAGAAGAAAGCATCAGGATCAACATCCTGAGAGATTATCACAATTCTGAGATGCCCGGACACCCAGGGAGACTCAAGACTCTCCAGAGCATTAGAAGGAACTTTGCCTGGCCAAAGATGGACCAAGAAGTAATTGTGTACCTGAAAGGATGTGAGACCTGTGGACAAACCAAACCCCACAGAAACAAACCTGAAGGACTTCTAAGACCCTTGGACATACCCCATGGACCATGGAGATCTGTCTCCATGGACTACATTGTTGAACCGCCCCCATCCCTCTCCTTCAATGTGATCCTAGTAATGGTAGACCGCTTCACCAAGATAGCATACTTTGTTCAACCACCACCCATTGCACAGCCAAGGAGACTGTCCAACACTTCCATGACTGCATACTCACCCAACACAGGACGCCAGAGGAGATCATCACAGACAGAGGACCCCAATTCACGTCAAACTATTGGACACAAGTAATGAAAGACTTGGTAATCAAGCAGTGTGTATCTACCTCCTACCATCCGCAGACTGACGTCCAAACCAAAAGAGCAAACCAGATCCTTGAACAATAACTTCAATGCTATGCCAACACCAACCAGGACAACTGGGCCAACATGCTTCCCATGGCCCATTTTTCATACAACAGTAAAGACCACGCCTCCACGGGAATGTCTCCATTCAAAGCCAACTATGGGATTGACCCCACCTGGGATCCCAAGATTAGCGAGAAGAAAACTAACACCATTGGACATTCCTGGGTTGAGCAGATCCACAGCACACAAAAAACATGCTTGACCAACCTGAATTGCACATTTGCAAACTTACAAGGCCTTTGCCAACCAAAAACGCATACCAGGCCAATCCTTGCAAGTTGGGGATGAAGTATACCTGGACTCCTGCAATGTGCCCCTACATGTCCCCTGTAGGAAGCTAGCTCACCAAAGAAGTGGCCCCCACAAGATCACCAAACTGGTTGGGGAAGTTGCTTACAAGCTCAGCCTACCCCCCTCTTGGAAGATTCACAACATGTTCCATCAATCCCTTTTGTTCAAGAAAGATGGGAGCTTGCTTCCCCACCAACGGATTAAGACAGCCCCCCACCCATCCAAACAAACTGCGGTGAGGAATATGAAGTTGAATACATACACGGCAACCAAACTAACTACCAAAAACCCCAGTACTACATCAAGTGGAAAGGATACCCACTAGAAGAAAGTACTTGGGAGCCGCTGAGCAACCTGACTAATGCCCAAGAAGCCATCCAACTCTACCTAAACTTGAAGAATTGGGAGGGAGGGAGCTCAGGGGAAGAAGGGGATGATGTCAGGATTGACAATTCTCCTCCTCTGGAACCCCAGGCCCAAGAGCGGGAATCAAACCTGGAACCTGAATTCCCCCGGGCCTATAGACCACGGGGCCGCCCATCCGCATTTTTCTGGGGTCAAGCCCCCACAAGCTGACGCTGAAGATGATGGCCCACCCAGTGAAACAGATTAAGCTGAGGAAATTATTGCACTAAGTGGAGTGCCAATCACGACACCTAATGGAGGCAACCAGGCAACAACTATCAGCTTCATGAGTTTGAAGTCTTCACCAACAACCAATCAAGAGCCAACCCAAGGAAGAGGCACTGGCCCGAGGCCCGGCCCCATGACCACAACACTAAAACAAGATAATCAGATAGCCAAATTGAGAATTTTGACCAATGAAAGAACTCCCGGGCCAAGCACCATTTTGCTGCCTTCAGACCCAAGTACCCAATTCCCCTGGCCCAGATTTCCCCAATTCCCTGACAAACCCCCCATGGAAAATGTTAAGTTTGGAGGTGGGGTGCTATATAGACCAAAGGACCCTGCGCTCCAAACTTATTGCCATTTTTGAATAAAGGTTATGTTACTTTGGCTCATACAGCTATTACCATATTTTGTATTTGCTGTCTATAAGTTAAGTTTGAGATCTCCCAGCCCCCTTCCCCTCTGCCCGCAGTTTTCTGTCCACCTGGTGCTCCCTTTTGGCCTGTCCATTTTACCAATTACCCATTAAAGCCTGAATATAAGGATTACACACCAGAGAAAATCATCAAACTTGACCCATTAGCCCACATCCAATCATCTGTCAGATACAACTGCCAAGGCCTGTGGATATTCTCTACTTCCAAGTTATTTAGAGGAAAATCCAACTACTTCCCAGCCTACAAAGTTTATATTGAACCACCTGTAACACCCAAACCTATGCCAGCCTCTTCCCCCGACCTGCCAACCAACCATACCAGCAAGCTTTTTGGTATAGGGTACATCATCCTCACTGGGGTGGTGGACACCTTGTACCAGCCGCCAGCCCATGGTCTTGGTTAGAAAAGTCTGCTTCTTACCTCTTAAAGTTAGCCCCTCTCTTGTGGTGGGCTCTGCCTGCAAAAAAACCCGGCCCAAGTTACCTCTGAAACCGGCGGGCCAGCCGCCTGAGAGTGGGTCCCTAACATGTTAAGCCCAGCCAAACCACCAAGGCTTGGGCGTAGCTTTTGGGGCTCAGAATGGCCCCTGCAGCTACTGCCAGGGCAGAAATGGTTCCTGCACCTGGATTCACTTCAAAAGAAAAAATCCAGGTGCAGGAAAATCTCCCCCGCCCACTAGCCCCACCTGGTGGCTAGGAGCGGGTTCAATTCCTGCCCAGGGAATCAAAGCTGTTACTTTTGTAACACTATCTCCTTCTAAACTGGACTTGGCTTTCTTCTTCTCCCAATACTGGCAAACAGCATCAGCTGTGTTGGTAAGATTTTCAGCTGGTTCCCAGGTATTTTCCTCAGGCGGGTATCCTAGCCACTTGACGTAGTCTGTGGCTTACAGTAGTGGGTGTGGTCGCCGTGTATATACTCTACTTTGTGTTCAAGGGGTCTCCCTACCAGGTTGGGCGGAGGGGAAGTATTCAGTTTCTGGTGGGGCAGGGAAGTTCTGTCCTTTTTGAACAGAAATAATTGGTGGAATACATCATGTATTTTCCAGGTGTTGGGTAACTTCAAACGGTACTCTACTTTGCTTACTTGGCCTGTGATCTGGTAGGGCTCACTTCTTTGATGAGCTAACTTCTGGCATGAGACATTTAGGGGTATGTTCCTTGAGTCTAGATAGACTTTGTCCCAATCTCTAGTGGCTTTCCAGGGGTTTGATTTCTATCAGCAAAGGCTTTGTAGGTCTGTACTGCACAGGTTAGGTTTTGGGAGCAGGTCATCTGGGTTTTGTGGATGTGTTTCATCCTGGTCCTACCTGCTTTTTTAGACTCCTAGTTCCCAATCTTGGGGTCCCAAGTGGAGTCAAATATGTAATTGGCTTTGAAGGGAGACATCCCAGTGGACGCATGGTCTTTGCTATTGTACGTGTACTGGGCTGTGGATAATAGGTCTGCCCAGTTGTATTGATTGGCGTTTGCGTAGCATTGGAGGTACTGTTCCAAAATCTGGTTTACCTGTTTGGTTTGGCCATTAGTCTGAGGGCAATAGGAAGTAGACACACATCTTTTGATTCCTAGGTCTTTCATCACTTGCACCCAATAATGAGATGTGAACTGTGGTCCTCGGTCTGTCACTATTTCTTCTGGGGTTCTGTGTTGGGTGAGTATTTGGTCATGAAAGTGACAGACGGTTTCAGCGGCAGTGCAATGGGTAGTGGTGGGAACAAAGTAGGCCTTTTTGGTGAAACAGTCAACCATTACTAGAATTGTGTTATAGTCTTTGGAGGGTGGGAGTTCAACTATGTAGTCCATGGATACTGATTTCCAGGGGCCTGAAGGGATGTCTAGGGGGCAGAGAAGGCCTTCTGGTTTAGAGCATCTTGTTTTGGTGCGCCTGCATGTCTCACAGCTCTCAATGTAGTTGATAACATCTGTGTCTATCTTGGGCCACAAGTAATTCCTTTTAATGCTTTGAAGGGTTTTGTGGCAGCCCAGGTGGCCGGCTAGTTCTGATTTGTGATAGTCCTTTAGGACAGAAATCCAAGCCAATCCTTCTGGTATATAGATTCTTCCTCAGAACAGTAGGGTGGTTCCTTTTAGTGAGTAACTTCTTTTATACAGGGGGCTGTCTAGTTGTGTTGAGAATTCTGAGACCATAGTTTTGGCAACAGGGTCCTTTGTCTGGGCTTCTAATATGTCTGATTTCTTAGCAACAATTTTCAGGTAGTTTAGCTGTATTCTTCCACTGGTTTTATCCAACAGGGTATGGGTGTTGTGATCTCTCAACTCAGTGGAGGACAGGATCAGGTTGGCTCTTCTACTTAGGGCATCTGGGACAATGTTTACTTTGCTGGGTTTATAGTCAATTTCTAGTACATAGTCTGCCAGTTCTAGGGCCCATATCGCTTGTCATTGGTTAAGCTGACATGGTTTGAAGAAGTAAACCAAGTTTTTGTGATCTGTTAGGACTTTTACTGGGTGCTCAGCGCCGCATAGGTATCTGTGCCAGTGCTTCAGGGTCTTCATTATAGCTAGCATTTCTTTATTGTATATAGGATAATTTCCTTTTTGCAGGGATCATCTTTTTGGAGTAATATGCTACGGGATGTAGCATACAATCCCCTCCCTCCTGAAGAGGCACCCCTCCCAGGGCAAAGTCAGAAGTGTCAGTTTCCAAGATGTACGGCTTTGTGTGATCAGGCATGGCCAACACAGGCGCAGAGATGAAGGCCAACTTCAGGGCATCAAAGGCAACAATACAGTCAGGGGTCCACTCAAACTGGACTTTTCCCGAGCAAAGGCAGGTCAGGGGCAGAGAAATCAGAGAAAAAAGTTATGAAATCTTTACAGTAGTTTACTAGCCCCAAGAAACTCCTAACGTCTTTCTAACAGGTGGGAGTGGGCCAAGCTGTGACCACATCCACTTTATCTTGAGTCATGGCAAATCCACCAGTTTGTGCTAAGTAGTCCAAGAATTCTACCTCAGGCTGAAAGAACTCACACTTCTTGAGTTTGACATAGAGGTTGGATGCTGCTAGTTTTTCCTTTATGAGGTCCAGGTGGCAGAGGTGGTCTTCATGTGTTTTGCTATATATCAGGATGTTGTCAAGGTATGCCATGCATAATTGGTCAAGGTATTCTCCAAGGACCAAGTTAATCATCCTCTGGAAAGTGCTAGGGGCGTTGCATAGCCCAAAGGGCATGACAAGGTATTCATAGAGTCCATATTGAGTTTTGAAAGCTGTTTTGTATTTGTTGCCTTCTTTGATTTGGATTTGGTTAAATGCGTCTTGGAGGTCAATCTTAGAGTATACTTGTGCCCCAGTCAAGACGTCACATAATTCATTGGCATTAGGTATGGGGTATTGGTTTTTTACTGTGATTTTGTTCAGCTTCTGGTAGTTTACACAAGGTCTCATTCCCCCATCTTTCTTCCCAACAAATAGTAGGGGGGAAGAGCATGGGGCCTTTGAGACGTGGATAAATCCTTTCTTGGTCATGACTTTGATGTACACTTTCAAGAACACCTGTTCTTTGTGGTTGCAACTATAGATGAGTCCGTGGCTGGGTTGTGTATCAGGAAGTAAGTCAATGGTGTGGCCGTAGATAGAGTGTTCAGGTAGTTGAGTTGCTGCCTCTTTGCTTAAGACACTGGCCCATTTTTTGAGGGCTGAGGGAAGCTTCCCAGAGCAAGGGTCCAATCACATGGTCATGAGTTTGGTGGGGGGTACTACATGTGAGCTCAGCTGAATGGGTACAGTGTTGGGGTTAGGTCCCTTTCCCAGGGTTACAGTTTGGTCATGATAGTTCAGGATTGCACCATGCTTGTCATCCCAGGAGTCTCCAAGTATCAAGGGGTGTGGTAATCCTCTCAACAGGATAACAGATGAGGGATAAGTGTTTCACCCTATCTTTATCTCGAGGTGTTGGTTACATTCTTGGCCAATGTCAGTTGAACTGTTTCCCATAGTGACTTGTAATTGAGTATATGAGGGGGTGAGTCCTAGCTTGGATGCCAATGTGGGGTCAATGAAACTTTCATCAGCCCCTGTGTCTAAGAAAGCCTTTTCATGAAATACTTTATCTCCTACTTCTAGGGTCACTATGATATACTTATAAGACTGGGAGGTAGTGTTTAATTGGGCAAGGGAGCCTGAAGTTTGGTTTCTTCCAGGACAGGCCCTGGTCTTGTGAGAGAGGGGGGCTAAACTAACTAAGTTTGGCTCCCATCCTGGCAAAACAAACCACCAGGATGCTGTCCAGTGGAGAACTGGAACGGCTGCTCAAAGGTGTGACCACAGGGAGGACACGGGGGACAACTGAGGTAAATAGGCATTCAGTGCCATCAGCGCCAAACCAGTGAGTAGCCAGGGGGTACAGGCAGGGGCAGAAGGGGACATCACAGAAGCATGCAAAGGTACTGAGTTGCTCTTTTCTAAGACCGGCGGGACAGACATTGGTACCATCTTGTCCACAGGAGCAGGAGAAGCATAGTCATCACCATCCAGATCCAGATCATCACATGTCAGACTTTTCACCAAGGCCTCCCTGGAATAAAGGAGACTACCAGGCAAACTCAGGAGGCAAGAGGGGGCCTCACTTGCAAGCTGCACAGAAGAGGAGATTTTAGACCACAGGTCTGGTGAGGTAGACCATAGGAGGAGCAAGAAAGGAGCCAAGGAAAATGCAACAAATCTTATAACTGGGAGTATAATATTCAGATTCTCAACAAAATTTGGGGAGGAATGGTGGGGTTTTTTATTACAAGCATTAAAAGAAAACCAAACAAGGCAGCCACAAGCAAGAAGGCAAGAGAAGCAACAAAGTAGGCTTGGGGAGCTTGGCGGCATGCTTGGGCGTCTTTAAAGTGATCAGGGACAAGAGCGGGTTTGAAATCAAAGTGTTCAAAGGAAAAATCAGAAATAAAGTAGGCTTTTATATTGATTTTTACTAAAAAAAACTTAGGTTTGAGCGTAAATATTTAAAACAAAAGCAAAAACCAAAACTGCTATGTGCTGGGGTCAGTTTAAAGGATCCCAGAAGAGGGATCAGGTTCAAAACGGGAAGTTTAAAGGTAAGGATCAAGGCAAAGACTAACACTTTAATTCTAGAAGATGGGGGACTCAAACAGAAGTCCAACCAAACAACAATTTTTAAAATTAAGTGTGACAAAACTCCAAACTTTTAATGAATTGAAAATTGACAAGCAGGGGACTCAAAGTCCCCTGGCCTTGTTAAAAGGGATGGGTTTGGTAGATATTGGTCACATGGCCTCCAATGTAGCATATGATTGGTCATGGGAGAAATTTTGCTGGCCAGGGCCAGGGCCAGGGGGACTGGAGGGTTTCACTGTAATTTCTGCAACCCCCCCTGATTGGCTGGAAGGCAATGCAAGCAACTCAGATCTAGTTGACTTGGTAGGTGCTGATGTGGCTCCATTTGATTGGGCGTTTCTGATTGTTTTTAAAAGTGGACAATACCAAGCTAATAAATAGTCCAAATTAACTAACGTTTCTTTCCAAGCCAGAGCAACTAGAGCTGGGGGTCCTGAGGGGTATGCCAACACAAATCTTTCATCCGCTGTGTGAGCTAAATCATTGAGTGAATTTAATGGTTTTGCTGGACTTTGTGCAGTCTTTTTTGTGCAACAAGGAAATACAGTTCTATCCAAAGCCAAAGGGGGCAGTGAATTTACAGGTCTGGTGCCCTGCTTCATGGCAGTGGAAACACAACCCGTCTCTGTAATGATGTTGCAACTCCTCAAGTGTCATGGCTGGTCTGGCCGCTGTGGTGCTTCTGGCTACTTGGGGTCCATGAGGGGCGGTGTCAGGAAGCCAGTCATAGGTAGAGGCATTGGGCGGCTTGGGGTGAGGCACAGCCGAGCCGGCAGGTAAGGACCACCACAGAATGGGTGCTAAAAAGATAATATAAGATACAGATTGCCCAAGCAAGGACCAGGGTCCAGATTTGGGGACCATAGAATCCACCAATCCTGTCAAAGTAATGTAGAGTACTCCAAACAGTTGGGTAGAGGTGGTCTTGGCTGCGGTGGTAGATTCCAGTGGGCAGTCTGGTCTTGGGGTTAATGGCAGAGTCATGGGAAAAAAGTACGCTGGTAGGTAGTTGTACTTGTCCTTGAACAATAAGGGCGGTATCTCAATCCTCTTTCCTTCATGTCCTATGTATTTGGTACTTCTAGTCCTTGCCAGCGGGTCAGCAATGAGGATGGTTTCCAAGTTGTACTCTAAATAGGTCGGATTGGGCGGGTATTCAGTAAAGTGCACAGGTCCAAAGGGGGCTCCTGGGGGACGGTATAATTCCTGGGGCAGTTTAGCAGGTTGGTCTCTGGAGGGGCAGTGGCCTGGTTGTCTACTTGTCCGGAATTAAGGTGGAAGATCACTAAGACTAGATAGGGTAGAATTTGTTTAAACCAAAGGTTCATAAACTTTATTATCAAAAATGACAATGTGGTCATCACCATACTGCCAGCGTTTTTATACCATGTGAATTTGATTTTTTGCCTCTCACAGGCTTTGGGTCCATGGGCGGTTTGCCAGTAGGGCATGGATCTTGGCTTGGGGTCTGGATGGCATTGGGTCCTGGTTGGGAACACTCTGGCAAACAGGAATGCTTAATTTTGCTGCTTTGGTTCGCCATGTCACCTGAGCAGCCTAATTGCATTCCCCTTCCTGGACTAGGGACTGGCAGCATTGGGTGCTTATTGGCAGGGCTAATAATAGGTCTTTTCCAAGCCACAGCTTCTGCATAGGTCTGGGCCCTCAGTGGCACAGGTTTGGCGGGTCTTGGCTGGACTGGCTCTGGGGAACAGAAGTGGCAATGTTTTGTTTTGCCGTCGTTGTTCACCACGTCACCTGAGATGGCCAATTGCAATACTTTTTTTGGACTGGCAACTGGCAACAGCTGGTGTTTGTTGGCAGGGCTAGTGACGGGTCTTTCCCAAGCCTCCTTTAGGCAGACCACATCACCTTTGTAGGCATGGGTCTTCAGTGGCACCGGTTTGGTGGCAATCTGGCAACCATTCAGGGAATCTTCAGAATTAGACTGGCGGGTTGTGGAGTAATTCAACAATTTGAGTCTGTGACTTATTGAATTGGCGGGTCCTGGACCGGCCTGGGGGGTCCAATCTGCCTTCAGTGGACTGGGGTTTGACTCTTGGGCTTTCAATACAAGTATTGAAATGTCATTCATGACAGGCAGCGCTGTGGGTTTTTTGGTTTAAGCTTAGTCCTTGGCAGAGAACAATCAGTTATCTAACCCAATTGTGGGGTGGTGGTTCTTGAGGAGGTCCTTTAACCCTGTGTTCACGCCTTTTCTGAATAGGATGGCAGCCAATTTTTTGTCCAGCATAGAACAGGTCTGTAGTTTGGTGAACTCTTCTACATAGGTCTGTAGCAGGCGGCTGTTTTGCTTGAACTTCAACAGAGTCACAAAGGCAAAGTGTTGGGTATTCTGGTCCTCTCCTGTGGCCATTAGTTCAGCCTCAAATCAAGCATGGTCTAAGCAAAACTCTACCTTGTTGGTGGTGGCCTTGCCAAACCAGTCTAGGGCGTCCCCTGTTAGCATGGATGCTACTCTCAAGACTTTGACTGTGTTTTTGGGATAGGTGGCGGCACTGACTAGGAAGTGCTTTTGAGTGCCAGCATGGCTCTTCTAGCTTCCTCTAGGCTAAGCTTGCAAATCTGGGACATGGTCACATTGAAGGTGGTTTGGTTCATGATACTGTTATGTACTTGGGAGGAGGTTGTTGCGGTTGGGTCTTTGCTCTCTGGAGCATCCTTAGAATCATCCAAGGTCCTGGTTGTTCTCTTCCACATGGAGGAGATTTGGTATGATAGCCACAAATAACAGTAATAAGTGATAATCATAAAAAAACATACAAGTAGCCCCAAGTGTAAATAACATATTGGGGCTCAGGTTACCAAGTTTAGGGTGGATTGTAATAATGTCAGGATACCAATAGTACTGTGGGGCTCCAGTAGGTGAGGGAGGAGTCAAAGCAGATGCTGGAATGGCCCACCAGATGATGGGACCTAACTTTACCAGGTAGGAAAGGGCCTTCCCAGCCACAGCCCAAGACCCGGCTGCTGGCAAGACAGAGTCAATCAATCCTGTGAGCGCCAGTTAAAGCATCCCCAGGAATTGACTGCTCTGGCCAGTGGCATCAGATGTGGGTGGGGTTGAGATGGTTGGTTTGGGTGTCAGGGGTGGCTCCATGGGGACCAGGTAGGCAGCAGGATAGTTATACTTTCTGTTGAAGATCAAAGGGTAGATGATGATTGCTTTGCTGTCACAGACAAATTGATAGGGTTTCTTGGATGTGTTTAGGCGGGTGTACCACTGCAAGTCTTCCAATGTCCAGGGTTTTTGGTCAGGATTTGGGGGGTACTCAGTGAAATGCACAGGGCCAAATGGAGTGTTGGGCAGACTGTAGTAGTCAAAGGCTTTGGGTTTTTCAACTGAAGTCTGACTATCTATCCCAGCAGATGGGTACTCACGCTTGGGTGTATGAAGATGGAAGAGTATCAAAAATAGGTATGTAAGAAGATTGGTGAACCAAAGGTTCATAACAACTTTATTTGGTAAGGATGACAATACAGAACTTTTTCAGGTGCTTCTGGTTTATATACTTACACACATGCAAGTGCCTCTGGGCATTCTTTTGGTGCTATCTGTAGCAAGGCTTGCCATCTCAGGTTCTTCTATTTGGTTGGCTGCTTCATGATCATTTTTGGGGGTTTCAGGAACAGTTTTTTGGCTTTTTGGTGGTCCATCTTGGCTTGGCTGGCCATTGGTTCTAGCAGGTTTGGCTTATGGGGTTATGGGGGTTTTCCCAATTTGATCACCTTTTTTGGGCTGGCTTGACAGGCTTTCTTGAGGCCAAGGAACTTGATTAAAAAAGGGGCCCTCAATTGGGGACCCCAAATTACTTAATGGAGGGTGGGCTTGAACTGGGTTTACTGGGAAGCTAAAAATAGCCTGCCCAGGCCCAGCCAAACCCGCCAAGGCTTGGGCATAGCTTTTGGGGCCCAGAATGGGCCTTGCAGCTATCACCAGGGTGGGAATGGTTCCCGCAACTGGATTTTCTTTGAAAAGCAAAAATCCAGGTGCGGACAAATCTCCCCGCCCACTAGCCCCGCCTGGTGGCTAGGAGAAGATTTGATTCCCGCCTGAGGCATCAAAATTGTTACTTTTGTAACAGATAGACAAACCCAAGCTTTCTGTTGACATATGATGGATTAGTGGTGACAAGAGGAAGTTCTCCTGGAGTGGCACTCATTTGCTTGCTCAGCAGAGCAAGATGAGAATCTGTTTAAAGCTTTATTATACCAATAAGGACACAGAGGCAAGATATATCTTTTGATCTGGGCATCAGGCTGGAGGAACTGATACAAATATTGATTGTAATAAAGCAGCAATAAGTTGATCAGTCTCTCAGTGCTGGTGTTGGAGCTGCCAGTACTCTATGTTTGATAGTACTAACAGTATAAAGTTCTTAATAATGGAATAAAATCCTTCAAAGTTAAAATGCTCAAGTTGTATTAACTAACATATGTTTATTTAGAGAGGTCAATAGGGAGAATATTGCAGCTTTAACAGCTATATACTTCTGGGAATCTGGTTTCTAGCTTGATATTAACTCCTTATTGACTGGCTGTTCACTGTTTTGCTGGTAATAGCATCATCTAGTTGGTTGCTCAGGGGAGGCAGCATACTATTTTTAGGCCCTGGCACTTGGCACAAACTTTGTGGTTCTTTTGATGACTTTTGAGGGCAAAAATCTTCAACTTCTGGTCTTTTTGTGAGAAATTGGGCCTGATCTTCACCTTATCACAAAGACATTGGGCAAGGTGGACCAATTAAGGCCCTAAAACACGGAGAATGTTACTGACAAGAACCAGCTTCTAGTGGAAGATGCCCAAAAACTCTGCAAGCTATTAAATTAAGTCAGAAAAATTGCAATAGTAAGTAAAACTATTTGAAAAAAGCTAAGATCAAGAATTTTCTCACAAAACAAGAAGAGAATAATCCTGAATAAAATTTATTTTTTCAAAATTTAAAATCAATTTCAAAAATGTAAATTTTTATGCCAAAATGGGTGTTTTTTATTTACTCTGTTTTTTATTATGAAATTTAGGAAAGTAAGATAACTCCCAGGAAACTATTATGATAAATATTTAGGGAAAATTTAAAAAAAAATCCATAATAAATATGAAATAAGAAAGATGATTGAATAAAGAACAAAAGAGAAAAACCCCATCATCTAATAGGGGGTTTCAGAATCCAACTTTGTCAGTTGAATTTATTAAAGTTTTAGCCAATTAAATTGCTTCTGACAGGTGACACTATGTCTGTCAGGAATGTCTTTTCTGAAATTCTTGACAACAATTTATTCCTCACATAGAAGAAGAAATTTTCCCTCCTTTGGGTTCTACTGGGTCTCCTAAAATCAATGGGTTATTTAGTAGTAACTGTTATTTATTACCTTTAAAGATTGGTTTGGAAGGGCCTCCAGATCAAGTATTAGCATCACCAGGATTTGAACCCAGGTCTTCTTCTCTTCTAGATGCTCTTTTGCTTAAGAAAACAATTAGATAAATTTTAAAGAGCAAATTGTTACCTATCAAAGCCAATTCCAGCCAATCAGACTTTACAAAAATCCTTTCAATGGATCTGCTTAGTCACTCTGATGACACTTACAGCTGTTGTAACCCTGTTCTTGCTCTGGCTTGTCTGTTGGCCTCTGGTTCTGTTGTTGGTCCTTGCTCTCATTTCCCAGTTTTAACTGGGGAATAGCTGGACATTGCCTGTTCTTGTCCTACCTGAAAGGCAAATTATGTTAAAGCTAAAATTGTTTTTTATCTCTGAGGTCAGTTTTATTGCTTCAGTAATGCAAATAACTCTAGTTTAAATTCCAACTGCCTGGGATCTCCAGTTTCCCTCCAAATTTCCCCAATTTAATCCCCAAGAGATTTGATCTTCTTATTTTTATCTCCAGACTATCATTTAGCTTTCATGCTATATAAAGATGATAATGTATGCTCTATTACTTGTTCAATCAATAAAGTCTTCATATACCTCAAGTGAATTATTGTCCATTCTTAGTTTGAAATAAACCTTTCTTAATCCTAATCATGAGATTACCCAAGACTTCTTTTATGGAGTCTCTTGGGTATAAATGGATCTATTGGATGATCTTGTTGTTGGCTGTGTTTGCTGTAAGGTCTTGCCCAATAAGGCACAAGATTATAAACTGTACCGTGTAAATTGTTAGGATTCAAATTTAAAAGATATAAAAAAGTAGGCACAGTTTGTAAAAGTACCTTTAAAAGACCTACTAAAAACTTATGATTAGACACAAAAGGTGTCATAGAGTTAACTAATCCTAAACAAACTATATAAAATAAAGTGTTAAACAAGGATTTGTTTATAACCACAGGTATATCTACATCAGGATACTTGTGAGAGAGGGGGGCTAAACTAACTAAGTTCAGCTCCCATCCTGGAGGGAGGATCCACCAAGACACCATCCAGTACAGGACTGGCATGGCCGCTTAAAGGGGCGTCCATAGGGAGGACATGGCAGATACCCAGGGAAAGTAGGAGTCCAAGCCCATCAAAAACATTCTGCTAAGCAACCAGTATTGTCAGAATTGGCAATTCTCCTCCTCTGGAAGCCCAGGCCCAAGAGCGTAAATCAAACCTGGAACCTGGATCCCCCCCGGGCCTATAGACCACGGGACCGCCCGCCTGTATTTTTCTGGGGTTGAGCCCCTGCAAGCTGACGCTGAAGATGATGGCCCACCCAGTGAAACAGATTAAGCTGAGGAAACTATTGCACTAAGTGGAGTGCCAATCACGACACCTAATGGAGGCAACCAGACAACAACTATTAGCTTCATGAGTTTGAAGTCTTCACCAGCAACCAATCAAGAGCCAACCCAAGGAAGAGGCACTGGCCCGCGGCCCAGCCCCATGACCACAACACTAAAGCAAGATAATCAGGTAGCCAAATCAAGAATTTTGACCAATGAAAGAACTCCTGGGCTGAGTGCCATTTTGCTGCCTTCAGACCCAAGTACCCAATTCCCCTGGCCCAGATTTCCCCAATGCCCTGACAAACCCCCCATGGAAAATGTTAAGTTTGGAGGTGGGGTGCTATATAGACCAAAGGACCCCGCGCTCCAAACTTATTGCCATTTTTGAATAAAGGTTATGTTACTTTGGCTCATACAGCTATTACCATATTTTGTATTTGTTGTCTATAAGTTAAGTTTGAGATCTCCTGGCCCCCTGCCCCTCTGACCGCAGTTTTCTGTCCACCTGGTGCTCTCTTTGGGCCCGTTCATTTTACTGATTACCCATTAAAGCCTGAATATAAGGATTACACACCAGAGAAAATCATCAAACTTGACCCATTAGCCCGCATCCAATCATCTGTCAGATACAACTGCCAAGGCCTGTGGATATTCTCTACCCCCAAGTTATTTAGAGGAAAATTCAACTACCTCCCAGCCTACAACATTTATATGGAATCACTTGTAACACCCAAACCAATGCCAGCCTCTTCCCCCAACCTGCCAACCAACCATACCAGCAAGCTTTTTGGTATAGGGTACATCACCCTCACTGAGGTGGTGGACACCATTGTACTGGCCGCCGGCCCGTGGTCTGGTTAGGAAAGTCTGCTTCTTGCCTCTTAAATTTAGCCCCTCTCTTGTGGTGGGCCCTGCCCGCAAAAAACCTGGCCCAAGTTACCTCCAAAACGGTGGGCTGGACGCCCAAGAGTGGGTTCCTGACATTATGGCAATCTTTTTAAAACCTGGTACCCTGAGCCCCAAGATGTTGTTATTTCTTGGGGCATCTTGTATGCTTTTGTTATTGATAATCACTTATTACACCTATAAGATGACCATGAACCTGATCTCTTCTATGTGGAAGAGCACAAACCCAAACAAACCAAAAAGAATTGCCACTGCTGCCATCAATACCAACAAGCCCTCCTCTCAAGTGCAAAATGTGATTGTGAACCAGTCCCTCATCAAGGTAGAGATGCCCCAGACGGAAAAGCTCACGCTTGAGGAAGCCCAACGCGCTATGCCAGTCCTCTGCTTGCACTTCCAGACCAACACACCCTCATATGCCAGCAACACCGAGAAAATACTGGGGGTCGCCTCCATGCTCTCTGGGGACGCTCTGGACTGGTTTAGCAAAGCCACAGCAGAAGATGTAGAATTCTGTTTGGACTATGCCAAGTTTGAGGCTGAACTAATGGCAACTGGGGAGGATTGAGACACCAGATACTACGGCCTGAACTCCTTGCTAGAAATCTGCCAAGGCTCTTGGCCCATTCAGGCTTACATTGGAAATTTCCTTAAACTAAAGACCCACACTCAAATTGAGGACAAATTGTCAGCCATCATCTTCTAAAAGGGAGTGAACCCAGCCATGAAGGACCTACTAAAGCACCACCCACCCACCCTTGGCTTAGAAGACCTGATTCTGTTGTGCAAAGGCCTCAGCATGAACCAAGAGAATGCTGGGCCCTCTCAGACCTGCCCCACCCAAATTGCCACACCCAACAGAGGAGGAATGACCCCTGAGAACCTCCAAAGACACTACAGAGAAGGTCTATGTTTTCACTGCCATGAAGCAGGGCACTTGACCAGAGCCTGCCCAAAGAAAAACCCTGCTCCCATCTCATTGGCCCAAATAAACGCTTCTTCCCAGTCTTACAAGTTTATCCTAGTATCTGTTAACGTTGGGGGAACAACCCAAAAACTAAAGGCGTTCATTGACACTGGAGCAGATGAGAGCTTCCTTGACGCGGACTTAGCCCAAGAACTAGGCCTGTCTGCCTCTGAGAACCGTCTACAGATCATCTTGGGTCACAGCACCAAAGACACAGGATAAAAATGCAAGCAAGAACTACCCTTGATAATAGGAAACAATACCTAACCCTCATCTCTCATCTTGTTGAAAGGCCTACCACACCCCCTCACCCATGGGGATTCCTGGTCAGACAGGCATGGCCTCATCCTCAACTACCAAGAACAGAACGTCACCTTAGGTGATAAAGGTACACACAACATTGTTCCCTTCTGCACCAATCCCAAAGAACCTACCCAAAGGCTCATGACCATACAGATTTAACCAAGCATGGGAGTCCTACCTGCTTCCCTAAGGAAATGGACCCATGTATTCAGCAAAGAGGCGGCCACTTGCCTCCCCAAACACACCAAGTACAATCACGCTATTGACCTCCTGCCAGGCACCAAACCCAAACATGGGCCCATTTATAGCTGCAACCACAAGGAGCAGCTGGCTCTCAAGGCGTACATCAAAGACATGACCAAGAAAGGTTTCATCCGCATGTCCAAGAGCCCTTGTTCATCACCAATGCTGTTTGTGGGCAAGAAGGACGGAGGCATGCACCTGTGTGTTAATTATCAGAAGTTGAACAATATAACTGTAAAGAGCTGCTACCCCATACCTAATGCTGACAACTTGTGCAATGTACTGACGGGCGCCCAGGTATACTACAAGATTGACCTTAGAGATGCATTCAACCAAATCCAAATCAAAGAGGGTGATGAAAACAAAACAGCGTTCAAGACCAGGTATGGACTCTACAATTACCTGGTGATGCCATTCAGACTATGCAACACCCCTAGCACCTTCCAGCGCATGATAAACACAGTATTGGGCAAATACCTTGACCAGTTCTGTGTGGCCTACCTCAACAACATCCTTATCTATAGCAAGACCCAGGAGGAGCACTTGCTCCATCTAGACCTGATCCTGAGCAAACTCTCCCAAGCTAATTTACACGCAAGGCTCAAGAAGTGCAAGTTCTTCCAACCAGAAGTAGAGTTCCTGGGCTATGTAGTGAAAACTGGAGGGTTTGCAATGGCTCAGGATAAAGTGGACACCGTGACTTCCTGGCCAACCCCCACATGCTGGAAGGACGTCAGAAATTTCCTGGGGTTAGTGAACTACTGCCAGGATTTCATCATAAATTTTTCTCACATCACTCTGCCCCTGACCCGCCTGTGCTCTGACAAAGTCACTTTTTCCTGGACCCCAGAATGTGCCAACACCTTTGAGACCCTGAAACTTGCCTTCACCTATGCCCCTGTCCTGACCTGGCCATGCCCAACTCATCCAAGCCATTTGTTCTGGAAACCAACACATCTGACTTTGCAGTGGGTGGAGTCCTTCTTCAGGAAGGAGGGGATAGTATGCTACATCCTGTAGCATATTACTCCAAGAAGATGCTGCCCACAGAAGAAAACTACCCAATTTACAACAAAGAGATGCTAGCCATTATGAAGACCCTGAAACATTGGCGCCAATACCTCTGTGGTGCTAAATTCCCAGTAAAGGTCCTGACAGACCACAAGAACTTGGTCTACTTCTTTAAACCACAACAGCTTAACCAACGACAAGCAGAATAGGCTTTAGAACTGGCCAACTACACCCAGACTATAGACTACAAACCAGGGAAGGTGAACATAGTACCAGATGCCCTGAGTAGAAGATCTGACCAGGCGCCCACCCACATTAAAACTTGCAATTCAACACACAAGTACTCCTGGACCTTCTAGCCTAGGTATCTACCTGGGATTGATGAAGATCAGGGCCAGTAAACCAGAAGTGCTGAAGGCCCAATCACTTGATAAATTTACATAGACCATGATTGCCAACCTATCAAAATCCTTGGATTTCCCCCACTACCAGAAAGGCTACTCATTGAAGGGAACAACACTAATGCTGCACAACAGAATCTTTGTGCCAGAAGAAAGCATCAGGATCAACATCCTGAGAGATTATCACAATTCTGAGATGCCCAGACACCCAGGGAGACTCAAGACTCTCCAGAGCATTAGAAGGAACTTTGCCTGGCCAAAGATGGACCAAGAAGTAATTGTGTACCTGAAAGGATGTGAGACCTGTGGACAACCAAACCCCGCAGAAACAAACCTGAAGGACTTCTAAGACCCTTGGACATACCCCATGGACCATGGAGATCCGTCTCCATGGACTACATTGTTGAACCTCCCCCATCCCTCTCCTTCAATGTGATCCTAGTAATGGTAGACCGCTTCACCAAGATAGCATACTTTGTTCAACCACCACCCATTGCACAGCCAAGGAGACTGCCCAACACTTCCATGACTGCATACTCACCCAACACAGGACGCCAGAGGAGATCATCACAGACAGAGGACCCCAATTCACGTCAAACTATTGGACACAAGTAATGAAAGACTTGGTAATCAAGCGGTGTGTATCTACCTCCTACCATCCGCAGACTGACGGCCAAACCAAAAGAGTAAACCAGATCCTTGAACAATACCTTCAATGCTATGCCAACGCCAACCAGGACAACTGGGCCAACATGCTTCCCATGGCCCATTTTTCATACAACAGTAAAGACCACGCCTCCACGGGAATGTCTCCATTCAAAGCCAACTATGGGATTGACCCCACCTGGGATCCCAAGATTAGCGAGAAGAAAACTAACACCATTGGACATTCCTGGGTTGAGCAGATCCACAGCACACAAAAAACATGCTTGACCAACCTGAATTGCACATTTGCAAATTTACAAGGCCTTTGCCAACCAAAAACGCATACCAGGCCAATCCTTGCAAGTTGGGGATGAAGTATACCTGGACTCCTGCAATGTGCCCCTACATGTCCCCTGTAGGAAGCTAGCTCACCAAAGAAGTGGCCCCCACAAGATCACCAAACTGGTTGGGGAAGTTGCTTACAAGCTCAGCCTACCCCCCTCTTGGAAGATTCACAACATGTGCCATCAATCCTTTTTGTTCAAGAAAGATGGGAGCTTGCTTCCCCACCAACGGATTAAGACAGCCCCCCACCCATCCAAACAAACTGCGGTGAGGAATATGAAGTTGAATACATACACGGCAACCAAACTCACTACCAAAAACCCCAGTACTACATCAAGTGGAAAGGATACCCACTAGAAGAAAGTACTTGGGAGCCGCTGAGCAACCTGACTAATGCCCAAGAAGCCATCTAACTCTACCTAAACTTGAAGAATTGGGAGGGAGGGAGCTCAGGGGAAGAAGGGGATGATGTCAGGATTGACAATTCTCCTCCTCTGGAACCCCAGGCCCAAGAGCGGGAATCAAACCTGGAACCTGGATTCCCCCGGGCCTATAGACCACAGGACTGCCCATCCGCATTTTTCTGGGGTCAAGCCCCCACAAGCTGACGCTGAAGATGATGGCCCACCCAGTGAAACAGATTGAGCTGAGGAAATTATTGCACTAAGTGGAGTGCCAATCATAACACCTAATGGAGGCAACCAGGCAACAACTATCAGCTTCATGAGTTTGAAGTCTTCATCAACAACCAATCAAGAGTCAACCCAAGGAATAGGCACTGGCCCGCAGCCTGGCCCCATGACCACAACACTAAAGCAAGATAATCAGGTAGCCAAATCATGAATTTTGACCAATGAAAGAACTCCTGGGCTGAGCGCCATTTTGCTGCCTTCAGACCCAAGTACCCAATTCCCCTGGCCCAGCTTTCCCTAATTCCCTGACAAACCCCCCGTGGAAAATGTTAAGCTTGGAGGTGGGTGCTATATAGACTAAAGGACCCCGCGCTCCAAACTTATTGCCATTTTTGAATAAAGTTTATGTTAATTTGGCTCATACAGCCATTTTTATATTTTGTATTTGCTGTCTATAAGTTAAGTTCAAGATCAACTGGCCCCCCTTCCCCTCCTGCCTGTCGTTTTCTGTCCACCTGGTGCTCCCTTTGGGCCTGTTCATTTTACTGATTACCCATTAAAGCCTGAATATAAGGATTACACACCAGAGAAAATCATTGAACTTGACCCATTAGCCCGCATCCAATCAGCCATCAGATACAATTGCCAAGGCCTGTGGATATTCTCTACCCCCAAGTTATTTAGAGGAAAATTCAACTACCTCCAGGCCTACAACGTTTATATGGAACCACCCGTAACACCCAAACCAATGCCAGCCTCTTCCCCCAACCTGCCAACCAACCATACCAGCAAGCTTTTTGGTATAGTATACATCTCCCTCACTGGGGTGGTGGACACCATTGTACCAGCCGCCGGCCTGTGGTCTTGGTTAGGAAAGTCTGCTTCTTACCTCTTAAAGTTAGCCCCTCTCTTGTGGTGGGCTCTGCCCGCAAAAAATCCAGCCCAAGTTACCTCTAAAACCGGCAGGCCAGCTGAGAGTGGGTCCCTGACAAGGATGCCCGTTTGGGGGTGAGCTCTGGGGTGCCCAAGCCTTCCTCTGGGACCAGGACAAGTGGATCCTCAGAGGGGAGGAGCAGAGGATAGGCCAGACTGGGGGAAGCAGAGGCTGTCTTGATAGTAGGGAACTCTAGGTCATTGCAGGTTAGACTCCTCACCACATTCTCACTGGTGGTGTATATGTCCTGAGTGTGTGCAGGGATATCCTCAAAAATATTTAAGAAATGTTTGGGGTTGGTGCCAACGTGGAGGAAAGAATCAGATATATGACCCCAAAGATCTGGAGAGGTAGACCAAATCATTACCAGAGCTGGTCCCAAGGTAAAAACCACAAATTTGATCAGAGGCACTAGCATTTTTGGAGTCTGAAGGTGGAGCTCAACAAAAATACAGGTAGTTCTTAAATTTCAGGTTTGATCTTAAACCAGAGGACTCTAGGACACAAGAAATAGACAGGGAATAGCAACTGCAGACCAAAGGGTTTGAAAGCATATAGAAAGGCTTTATTAGAGCGTATATGAAGCCTCAGCATAATTGAAAGCAAAGCAAGAGCAAAATCAAACTTATAATAGGTAAATATATTGAATTTGCTATTATTTTTTAAATCAAGTTATCTTCTTCAAAGCAAAAGAGATAAACTTTAACCTTGACGCTGACAACATAGATAGGGACTCCAGGAAGTGGCAAAGGGGCCCAGAAGAGAGGGGGAAGGTAAGAGAAAGGAAAACTTTTACTAAAAATCTTAGAGGAATCAAAGGGTCAATAACAGACCCCAAAAGAACTACTTAAGTTTGATGAGAAAAGTTTAAACTTTATTTGTAAGAATGAGCAAGCAGGGGATCAAAAGTCCCCTGTCTTGCTTTAAGGAAAGACCATTGAAATTAAAAGATCAGGTGACCTCAGCCAGTCATTTGATTGGGTAAGATAGATTTTTTTCTAGTAATTTCAGGGAGTTGGGATGGTTTCTCATTATTTTCCAATCCAACCTCTGATTGGCTAGTGCCTAAAGAACACTTCTGAATGCCATCAATTCCAGTTAAGTTGGGATTTAATGATTTGGCAGTAGCGCGACCTGATTGCCTAGACCTAATTAATTTTAAATGTGGTTGAGCCCAAGCCAGAAAATAGTCCAAAAATCAGGGATTCCTCCCAAGTGGGGACAGAATCCAAAGCACCATTATTTACCACTTGAGAAGGGTATGCCAACACAAATCTATCATCAATTTTGTGGGCTAAATCTTCAAGGGAATTGAGGGGCTTGGCCGGCTTCTGAGCAGATCTTTTTGTGCAGCACGGGAAGATTGTCCTATCCAGGGCTAAAGGGGGGAGTGACTTTACAATACTCCCCATGGGAATATCTCAACATAAAACTAGTCAAATTATTCCTAAAGTAAAAAATGATGACAACAAGCTAAATGCTTGTTGTCTATATATCTCTATTCTAATTATGCTAGCTGTTTGAGCCTGGGAGGCAAATTAAGAACTAACAAAGTATCTAACCTAAACTAAGCTTCTTTTAATTTTAAAGATGATAACCTAAGTAAATTTCAAAGTTAGAATTTGAGAATGAAAATATAAAAAGAAGAAAAAACCTGTGAACAGTGATTGGGGAAACCCCACTTAGAATTTCAGCTTAAAAGCTTACTCTTCTTGTGTCTTTATTTATGGGCAAGAAAAACCAAGTCTTGGAGAGATCTTCAGAGCAAAACAGGGAGTTTTCTGAAGAGATTTGATTGATAAACAGAGGGGAAAACACATGGTGATGGGGAAGCAGCTGGTAAAAGAAGCCAAAGATCTGCATGAAGCAGTGAGGAAAGATGGCAGTTGCATAAACCAAGGAGTTAAAAGTAATAAATAAACCTATCTTAGAATTTGAATTATATAAAAGTGAATTGAACCGTGCGTAACCACGCAAATTTGAAGCAAAAACCAAAACCAAAGGCAAAGAGCAAAACCAAGTGAGAAGCAAAAAACAAAGGTATTTGTTCTTTGATTAATAAATTAATAATAAATTATCAATATAAACTTAAGTTTGATTCAAACTTTAAGTTCTTGAAGCCTGCCCTTTGGGGCAGGGCACAACATTTGTCAGCATTTTGATAGGTTCAGGTGCAGACTCTAACACTTCTCCCAAAACTCAATTCTTAGATTGCTCTTGGCGCCAGGTAATCCCAGGAGTATGGTATACTGCCACACCCTTGTCCCACAACCCGCCTTGGAAGGAAGAGCCTCAGAACTACCAGTCTGTACACAAACCCGCAGAACCATAGGTCTTTTGCCCATTGGCCTCTGCCTTCCTTGGCAACAGCGCCCATGTCGGCAATAATAATGTTGACACGGCCACTTTTGACTTGAAACTCTAAATCTTCTATGTTTTTTTTGCTAGTTGTGCTAGCTTAATTCTTTTTTTAAAGCATTCAGGGGTGAAAACCCAGAAAACACGACAAAATTGTGGCCATCTTGACACAATTTAATATTAAACTTAGTAAAAAACTCAATTTAACCAGATTTTTCCTTTACTTTTACTAATAAAAATTAGTTTAATTTGTATTTGTTTTCACAATGTAAAAGTGTCAATGTCAACACTTTTTAAGACAAACTTATTTTAATAACAAAACTGAAACATCTACAGTAAAAAAATAATTGTGCATTTAAAAATATTTTTTTATTGAATTATTATATTGAAAAAGACAGTGCACATAAATTTGATTGTTGAAATGTTCATGTTATAAATATTTATGGGGCACTTATTACGGCTTTAATATATTAAGTGGATTGGTGGCTAACAGTGATCCAATAATTTAAGCGTGAGTCACTATGTAAGTTACTATAGAATTTATTATTAAAAATAATGTTGACACTCGTAAATGTCATTTATTTGCTCATGATCATCCCCTGGGGTGGAGCTAAGCAAATTAGAGTGGCGCAATTAAGCCTAGATTAATATGCCACCTCATATAAAGAATGTCATAAGTAAAATTGTCAACACTTTACCATTTTCAATACTTGAATACAACTTCTTAACAACTTCATATAAGCGCAATGGTAAAATATCATATTACTGTCAAAACCGCAGGCTTGACCCACCAGCAAGGTTCCAACCAAGCGGGTTTGTGACCCGCAATCCAATTACCTGGCCACTCAAAGCCAAACCCAGAAGTCAACTTGGATTACCAAATCAATCAACATGAACAAATGATGATGCCTCATGGTGGATACCTTGATTTGGCGCTTGACTCATTAGCAGGATCAAGCCACCCCCTCTCTCATCCAGCTGTGTGATCACCAATCATGTTCCTTCTATCCATTGATTCACAATAGCTATATAAGCACTATCTCACAATAAAGATTATTATCTATCCTCTAAATATTCTTCCCCTTGTAACTCTGCTAAAACAGCACAGTTACAACATTGTACACAGGTAGGCTCTCCATCCTACCTTATCTTAAAAAATTCCGCCTGTTGCCCACACATGCTGCAGCCAACAAATCCTTGACAGAATTATGTCTGGCCTCCCGCCCAACTGGACTCCGTATACTCCTGGTACCGCGATACCTGATGGTTTTGTCCTCTACCAAAACATGGTGATCCCCCTACCCGCCTTCAACGCCATGTCCGCACAAGGCTTCTTTCAGGCACCTCTCTCAATGAAGCAACCAGCTGACAAAACCACCATGCCCGCCTATGTAGCACAAAGACTTTGCAGTGCTGCCTTGGAACCCTTTGCGGGGGCCAACGACAACAATGCGGCTGCATGGATTCAGTCCGCCCAAAGCAAGTTGGCTCAGATGGAGTGCCCACAGCGTTTTTGGATTGCAGAGATTTCTATTTGTCTGACCCATGACGCTGGCACTTGGTGCAACAAGTAGCACAAAGAGCACACCAACAAGAACTGGGACACCTTCAAACAGGACTTCTTGTCAAGATTTTTGCTTAAGGATATAGCACTCATGACTATACACCAAGTAAAGAACCTAACCCAGACAGGCACCGTCAAAGAACTCACCTGCGCCTACAAGGAACTCTGTCTCTGCGCCCCATCTGACATGGCCTTTGACACTCCAGCAACACACCTCATGTATTACAACGCTCTCAAGTCGCACGTAATGAGACATGTGAATCTGGGCCAAGTTACCAACCTACAAAGCCTGTACCATGAAGCAGAAAAAGCAGAACAAACCTTCAATGCTCTGCACAAGGCACAGACTGGGAAACAGGAGAGACCCAAGGACTCACATTCAAGTGGGCATTTCTCTCAACCACCCCCTGGAGGTAATGGTAACAACAACAACCATAAACCCACAGGATCAAATGGGAATGGGAGCGGAAATAGCGGCCAATCAAATTTTACCCATTTCCGTGTCACCGCCACCCAAGGCAACCAAGATGAGGGAAAAGCCTGTGGAGAGCACTAAGCAAGCCAAGCTCTCCCCACGCAACTCCTGACTTGCCTAACAATGAATACCAACCCAAGGACGTGGACCAATGCCCAATGATCCAAGTGCCCTTGGAAGACCCGGTGCTATACACCATCGCCAGATATCCCAATAAACTGATGTCTTACCCTTTCCGCTTTTGCAGTTACACAGGCTCAGCTCTCTTGGACTTGGGCACAGATTGAATCTTAGTCAACAGCAGCTTTGTGGATAAATTCAAGCTGGCCACTAATCCTTTGCAGATTAAAAACGTGGTCCTGGCTGATGAACATCACATTGCCGTGACAAAGGAAACTTCTCCCTTCTCTGTCATGCTTGAGAACCTCCACTCCACCATCCAAGGTCCCGTCATTGACTTTCCTAAGTTTGACATTATACTAGGACTAGACTGGTTACAGAAAAATAACCCCCACGTGGACTGGGCAACCTCAGTGTTGACCATCAAGCGTGAAGGTGTCAACCACCAAGTCTACCCAGACTCCGTAGACCAACTCCTACAAGACCACGTCTTTGTACGCATCACAGAGACCTTGGATGAGAAGAAAAACCTGAAAACTATTGACTGGGACTCCTGCCAGTATGAAATCATACACTTCAAGGATCATCAGGACACCTCCACGCCGCAAGATTGTGACATTGTGGCCCGTCACCCAGAAATCTTTAAGGAAGCGTTACCTGGCCTACCCCCTGAGAAGCACATCCAACACTCCATCCAACTCAAGGGGGCTGTACCCAAGGCACGCCCCATTTACAGGCTGACCCCAAACAAAGATAACGCCCTGCGCGCCTATCTCAAGGAAGCACTGGAAAAAGGACTTATCCGCCCCTCACAGTCTCCCTTTGGGGCCGTTGTATTATTTGTGGCCAAGAAGAACGGTACCTTACGCCTGGTCACCGACTACCGCACCTTGAACAAAGTCACCATCAAGAATTGTTACCCCTTACCACTAATTGACAATCTCTTTGATGCCTTGGGAGGAGCCTCTGTCTTCTCCAAGATTGACCTAACTGCAGGTTACAACCAGATTTATATCAAGGAGGAAGACATCCACAAGACAGCCTTCTACACTAAGTACGGTTCCTATAAATGCGTGGTTCTCAACTTTGGCATGACCAATGCCCTGTTCACCTTAGTAACCTTCATGAACAAAGTGTTTGCACCACACATAGGCAACCACGCCCTTGTGTACCTGGACAATATCATTGTCTACAGCCCCTTGGTAGAGCAGCATCACAAGGACCTGGAAGAAGTCTTTGCAACCCTGGCACAACACAAACTGCTGGCCAAACCCTCTAAATGCCAGTTTTTCCAGGAGCAACTACCCTTCTTGGGACACATAGTCTCAAAAGACGGCATCAAACCCGACAGTCAGAAGATACAAGCCGTCTGCAAGATGCCACCCCCAAGGACAAGTCAGAACTATGCACTTTCTTGGGAATGATGACCTATGTACAACGCTTCATCTCCAACTGTAGTGTCTTGACCGCCCCTTTGTCTGCCATAACAGGCGCCAAGTCCAAGTTTATATGGACCCCCCAACGTGACCTCTGTTTTAGATGCCTCAAGGAAAAGCTCACAACGGCTCCCATCTTACAATACCCCAAACAGGATGGAAAATACCAGATAGAAACCAACGCCTCAGATGCATCCATTGGGGGAGTTCTGCAAATTAAGAATAGTGACGGTGACTTCCTGCCTGTAGCCTACAAGTCACGCAAGCTGTCAGATGGCAAGTGTAGATACCCCATCCACGACAAAGAACTACTGGCCATTGTACACTGCCTAGTCAAATGGCGCTGTTACCTGGAACAGCAGGAAGAATTCACAGCACTAACCAATCATAAGTTGCTCATCTATTTTAAGACACAGGCAAACCTGTCACGCCACCAAGCGTGGTGGATGGAAATCTTAGAAAGGTTTAACATGCTCATCTAATATAAGCCCGGGGCCAAACTTGCCATGGCAGACGCCTTGTCCCGCCTGTATGTCCGCGCCTCTAGGGGAGAGAATGGGCTCAACCCAGACTGGCCTCTCCTAGTGCTCTGTACAAAAGATGAAGGGTTCCCTGCAGGCACAACCAATATCACCAAAGAAACGGTCATCAAGAATGAGCACCTCTTTGCTGATGTATATGGGACTCTTCACAGAAAGATGTCAGATGGTACAACCATCCCCTACATTCCCACACATCAACAAGTCAACACCATTCTTCATTATCACAGAGATCTTGGACATACCAAGAGCTGGAATCTATAAAAATTCCTAAAGCATAAAGCCTGGTGGCCAACCTTATACCATGATGTCCAGGAAGTGCTAGAACAGTGCAAGGTCTGCAAAAAGTTTGCCAGAAGCAAAACCCTTCCTAAGTCTGTACTCCCCATTCAAACCCAACTACCGTTCAAAGTATGGGCTCTGGACATTGTGGGCCCCATGCCAGGAAAACACAACAACAAAAAATACATCATTACAGCCATCAATTTCGCAACAAGGTGGCCAGTAGCCCAAGCAGTGAAATTGCACACCAGTAACAACGTCTGACAATTCATTGGCAAAGAAATCATCAGTAAGTTTGGAAAGCCAGAACTCCTGATAACTGATGGGGCAAGGAATTGACCTCCAAAAACACCAACGTGTACCTTACCAAAAACGGGATCAAACACACTGTCACTACACCATACCATCCACAGGCCAATGGACGCGTAGAGCGGCTCAATGGTAGCCTTGTGCAAGCCCTAGCCAAACTCACCGCCGGGAGACCTGAAGACTGGTATAAGCAGCTACCAACTGCATTACTTGTGTGCCAAACCCAAGTGAACAGATCCACTAGAAAAAGCCCATTTGAACTGATATACAGCACACAGCCAAATATCATTCAAGCATTGACAGGACCCAAACTGGAAATTCCAAGTCAAGTCCCCCCTTGCTCAGATCCTCAAGTAATAGAGGCCAACAGCAAACAAGAAGCCAAAGAAAAGGAACACTTACAAAAGACCTTCATTCCCATCTACCAGAAACATGAAGTCGGGGGCAAAGTCTGGGTCATGAATGTTGACAAAAGCAAACTACAACCCAAAAAAGTAGGGCCAGCAATCATTCTAAAGGTAAACAACAGTAACACTTACCTTGTGCAAGGGCTCAGGAAACGTAAGCAAGACAAGACGCTACACCACAACTGCCTACAACCTTGCAAAGCAAGACAGAAGTAACAAGAAACTGCCCTGCCTGCCACTGAACAACAACTTGTTCATATGGCGCCCGGGCTCCTGACAACCTCCCCAAAGACCTGCCTCCTGAGGAGGCCAACTTTCAGCCGGGGGGGTGTCAAAACCGCAGGCTCAACCCTCCAGCAAGGTTCCAACCAAGCGGGTTTGTGACCTGCAATCCAATTACCCGGCCACTCAAAGCCAAACCCAGAAGTCAACTTGGATTACCAAATCAATCAACATGAACAAATGATGATCCCTCACAGTGGATACCTTGATATGGCACTTGACTCATTAGCAGGATCAAGCCACCCCCTCTCTCATCCAGCTGTGTGATCACCAATCATGTTCCTTCTATCCATTGATTCACAATAGCTATATAAGCACTATCTCACAATAAAGATTATTATCTATCCTCTAAATATTCTTCCCCTTGTAACTCTGCTAAAACAGCACAGTTACAACATTAACACCCCCAAAATATAATTTTTAATAAAGAAATAAAGAACCTTGATACTTTTTTTACTTATTTTCATATGTTTTTTAATTTTTATATGTGAACAAAAACACACAGAAAACGGTTAATGTTTGCTAGCCCACTTAAATTTAATTAAGCGTACTATGAAAAAACATAGTAAATTTAAAAAAATGTCAACAGTGACAATGTCGTCAAAAATAATGTCTACAATTTTTGTAATTGACAGTGAGAATTAAGCTTTTTTACTAATTGTACTCATAATGTTGACGCTTTTCAGTTCTCACATATAAAACTTTATGTTTTACATGATAAAAACTTCTCATTTTTTGATATGTTATATTTTTAATTTTCCTCTTTCATATTTTCTAATTTTAAAATAAAATCTATATCTAAATATAATACTTTCACATAAATATCTTAACTTTTAATTTTTTATTTAAAACTATAATAAATTAAAACCTATACAAGTATTTTTTACCTTTTAAATGCCAAGAAAAGCCATCTAAGATTAAATTTTTATAAGTTATGCTTTTTAAGTTGTTTTGTTTTTTTACATAAATTGCTTTATTTTAAGCCCTTTTATTTATTAATTTAGGACAAGAACACTTCCAAACAGCCCAAAGGAACCAAGCGTCCTTCAAAGCCAACTAAACCCACCAAAAAGAAGCCTGTCTCATCAAAGAAGGCCACCCCCAAACCATCCCCAAAGCCCTCACCAAAGCCCTCCCCTTATCCCTCTCCTGAGAAGAGCCCTGCTCACTCCACTGGGGGAGAGGAATCTGATGGGTCTCTTACAGAGCACAGTTTCTACAACTCGGCTTCTGATGAGGAGCCAACCAAGAAGCAGCGGCAAGGCAAAAAGACCCCACCCAAAGATAAGTCTCCTGCACATAAGGAGCACCACAATAAGCCCCCTTCTGCTTCCCCACCCCCACCAAAATCCCCCCTTCAAGCTCATCTGGGGATGATTCAAAGCCCCGCCCCAATTACTTCCCTGACTTCCGCCATGCTCCTGCTGGCCCCTGGGACCCTCTGTTGGCCCACAGCATCTGCAACGTTGATGGCAAATTCAAGGTTCCCTCTTCCTTGCCCAAATACTTCCCAATCATGAGAGTAAAGGGTGGGCCAGCCATGGTGGCCAATGGGTATATCTTCAGCTGCAACAATGCCAACCAGGGCTTCAAGAGCCATCATTACACCTGTGAGGACTGCTCCTGCCCAATGCAGCTCAACACTGAGCGCTGGGACCTGGTCCAAACCATCAAGGGCAAGCATACCTGCATCATGCCCAACACCACCATAGCCTGCCTTCTCAAGTGATATCTGGTGCAGGTGATACCCACCTCCAAAGATTTTTCTGCCATCCAGCTGGCCGTGCTTGCTTGCAAGTACCTCTCCCCAACCAACTTGAAGAGGGTGCCAACCCACAATCAGTTGGTCAAGTTTGTAAGTGATAGGTCTAAAGCCTCAAACCCCATGGCCAAGAGTGCCACCAACGTCAAGGACCTTATCCTCACAGATGCTCTCAAGAAGACGGAGGATGGTGAGATGTTCCTGCTCCATGACAATGGGCAGGAAGTGAAGGATAGGATTATAGTCTACGCCACAACCCAAAACCTGGAGCAGCTGAACACTGCTACCACCTGGCTGTGTGACAGCACATTTGCTACTTGCCCCTCCCTATTCAAGCAGCTTTGGGTCCTACATGGGCAGTTTAATGACCAGGTCATCCCCCTTGTGTTCTTTCTCTTTCCTGGTGCCAAGTCTGAAGTCATCACCAGAGCTTTCAATATTGTCCAGGATGCTTTGAGCTCCCTTCCCACCAACCAGCTCCCCCCTCCCACTCACACCATCAGAGCAAACCCTTCCTCCGCCAAGAAGGATGAGTCCACCATAGCCGCTGAGCATCTAGCTCATGTGCTCTCACTTGGGCCAAAGGTTATCATAATGGACTTTGAGCAGGCTCAGTTCAGAGCCTTTGAGGCCACCTTTGATGGAGAAGTCCAGGGCTGCTTCTTCCATTTTAGGCAGGCCCTTGTCAAGAATCTCAAGAGTGAGAAGGACCTTTTCAAGAAATATCTTAACAATGGTAAGGGGAAGTACTGCTTTGCCCTTAATCAGTTTTCTTCCTTGGCTTTTGTGCGCCCAGAGAATACTGGGCTTGGCTTTGAGGCCCTTCTGGAGGATGCTTACGTGAAGAAGCACTCCACCATCTTCAAAGAATACCTGGATTGCTTTGAGCGCCAATGGGTGGTCAAGAAGGTGACTGCCCAGAGAGGTAAGAGTGGGGCCACTGCCCCTTGGAACTGTCAAGGCGCCTGCCTCAAGGGGGAGATGAAGACCACCTCTAGCCTTGAGGTTTGGCATAAGCACCTGAAGATAAAGTTTGGGTCAAACCCCAAATATAACAAGTTCTTCTCTAAGCTACAGGAGGAGCAGGCCCAGACTGTCTCCAAGTTCTGTGACCTGGCCAACCAGGTGGCCCCCAAGAAGCAAAAGTCCAAGGAGCAGGACTACCAGGAGGACGTGCAGAAGGTGGTAAAGATAAAGTATAAGGTGGCAGAGATTAAGAAGTACCTTGAAGATGTTGTCACTGCTCTTGCTGGTGGCTTTAATTAGCTTAATAAACATTGCTTTGCTTTGCCTGTATATTTTTTACTTTTAAACTTTTAATTTTTTAATTTTTTATAGTGTACTAATCTTTTTAGGTATAAATGATAAGTTTCAGATACAGTTTTAATGTGGTTTAGTAAGAAATATCTTATATTTTGTTAATTTATCTTTAAGCTATGAGATATTTTCAGTTGTGCTTATAAAAAGTATAATAAAGTAAATATAGAATTTTTTATATTTTGTAGTTATTATGATATATTAAATATCTTTATTTTTGGTTCATTGTGTTAGAGTGAAGTGGTATGCTGCGTGATTCAAGGAAATGTGATGAGGATATAATAAGCAGATAGTGAGTTGCTTGACAAGCAGGAGACCAACTTGGGAGGACAGGTTCAACATCTTGGATCCAATTGTGGTGTAGCAGAAGATGGAGGTTGAAATTGTCAAAAAGCAAATGACTTTTAAGGGAAAATTAGAGAACAAATCTGAAGGCATCAGCATGTAAAGGGCGGGCCAAGTTGCGGTCATGGAGTCAACAGCAACCTTGACTGCCACAACGGCCAGTCTTTCAAGGACAGGGGCAAACAACCCCAGATATGCCATCATTTGGGATAAACTTTCTTTTATTTTGAGGGAAATTAAGCTATCTAGAAACAAGTTTCTAGAGGGGAAATGGGTAAGTCTTAAGAGAGTTCAGGATGGGGCAGGAGGGGATTCCGCGGCATCTGATTGGCTGGCAAAAATATTTTCAGCAGTTGGAGGTCCTGCATTGGAATTTGAGTTGATGTTGTCATAATTCAAAAATTCTGGTAACCAGCAAGTTGAGCGCTGCCATCCCCAAATAGTGTATAACACGTAATTTTCTTGTCATAATTATTTGGGGGAAAATAAGGCAGGTCCAGATTTTTTAGGGCTATTTGGGCAACCCCAGCTTTGACCCATTTTTTGTCTATGACAGCATTTAAGTTTTCAATTTCTTTTAGAGGTTTGGCTGTGGTTCTTTGCTGATTTTGGGTTTTGCGAGGGCGCACTATTCCTTTCATTTGATTTTCAAACGTAACACATTGGAATTTTAATTTCTATGGGAATAAAAAATAATTTTATAATAAAGAGTGTACTTTATATAGTAAACTGAAAAATAGTTGCATATATCTTCTTATTCTTATTACTTATGGTATTTTTTATTGCAGTTTTGAACTCTCTGGGGTCATTTTAGTATACTAATGTATTTTTAAAAAAATATATATTAAAAATATTCAGGATAAAGTGTTTTGTTAATTAAAGAAGTGTTGAGACCCAGGAAATGACATTAAGTAAAACTGAGTTGTCACTTTACTATAGTGTCAACATTAAAAGTGTTGACATGGGCGCTGTTGCCCCTTCCTCTTGTGCTACTTAGGAGTGTACTTCTTCCTTGGACAATTCAATCTGCTCTTAGGCTGGTATTGCCTAGTTGGGGAACTCTTTCATCTTGGTATGATGTCCTTGTGTCAGGAATATTCCTGAAATAAACCAGATTCTCACAGAAGGGAAATGTTGGAAAAGAATGGAGGGATTTCTGTTAAAAATGCCCAATTTAATAGGGACTTTCCTTGTCAGGAATGACAATTTGGATGCTCCTAAATTTCAAAATATGGAACCAGAGTCAAACCCTGGACAAAACCCTTTGCGGTCTGCCAGACCCATATGCTGGGAACCTAATAACCCACTAATGATTGATAAAGTTGTTGCCAGCCCGCCAGGACCCAAACCCTTAGCTGTCCCACAGGATTCTGCAAGTAAACTGCCAGTGCAAGATGCCAGGAATTTCCCCAAGGTGCCAACACCTGACACCAGCAGTTTTCTTGGCAAAATGCACAAGTTTCCCAATGAGAGTTATTCCAAACTCCCCCCAAAGCCCCAGAGGAGGCACTGAACCCAAAGAGGCACACAATACCCAAATCAACAAACAGAAGGATTTGAAGTCTTCTCATCCCAAAGCGGCCAGTGCCAAACCGCCAGTGCCACACTGCCATCTAAGACCCCCAATGCCACCCCCCAAGCCCAGAAAACCTGACCAGGAAGTGAAGCCTGGCAGTGTGGTATAAATACCTGCCAGGCTGAGATCAACCCCCATTGTCATTTTTAAATAAAGGTTATGAGATATTGGTTTCCCTAATTATTGCCGTATTTTATTCTTGTCATCTGCCAGTTAACTCAAAGATCATCTGACCCTCCTGCCAGCCTGCTAGCTATGTCAGGAATATTCCTGACACTTATAGTTGTGTAATCAATAAACTGTTACCCGCTGCCAACGTGAAGGCACCCGCTGCCACCCAGAAGACATCCGCTGTCAATGTGCAGACATCTACTGCCATAAAGAAGATCCACACTGTCACCAAGCAGAAGCCCGCCACAACCAAGCAGTCACCTGCTGAAAACATGCAGGCACCCACCGCCACCAAGAAGATGTCCACTGCCACCGTGCGGGCCCCCGCCACCACCAAGCAGATACATGCTGTTGCCATGCGGAAGCCTGTCACAACCAAGCTGTTGCCTGCTGTCAACGCACAGGCGCCTGCTGCCATCAAGTAGACGTCCACTGCCACCATGCAGACTCCCGCCGCCACCAATAAGATGTCCACTGCCACTGCACAGGCCCCTGCTGCCACCAAGAAGATGTCTACTGCCACCGCGCGGGCCCCTGCCGCCACCACGCAGAAGCCCGCCACCACCAAGCTGTTGTCTGCTGCCATTAAACAGATGCCCACTGCCACTGCACAGGCGCCCACCACTCTTGCCAGCCCCACCTGCAAGCCATCCTCAAACCAGGCACCCATGGGCAGCCTGCCACCTGCTAGCCTTTGCCCTCCCATGCCAGCAGGCCAGTCCCCATCCACTCCTTTGGGAAATAGCCAGATCGGGAAATCAGGAAAGGCAATTTTCCCAAAGCCAAACTTGGGAGGAACTGCTGCCCAATTTAGGAGCCTACCAAATGGGGAATGGACTGACAGGCTATCCAACAATGGAAATCATGCACCAAATTTAGTAAATGAATTTGGATGCATGAAGAAGACCAAACTTGCACTATGTCAATCCAAAATTGGATCCAGCCAAACCTTCTCAATTGCCAGCCACCCAAGCCAATCCAGAAAAGGGAATAACAGATGCAACTCAGACTCTTGGCTCCCCAATGCTATGCCTTCCAATAATCATGCCTTGAAGGTCCATATGTATAAATAAAGACAAACCCCTCAATGATAGTTTGTGCTATCATTGAGTGAATATCCTCCTCAATATTATCACATTAATCAATCCTTTACCCAGGCTAAGCAAGTAATCTTACTAAACCCATTACCCCTCCCCAAGTCAGAAGATGAACTACATCATCTTCACAGTTGTCTTGACAGCTTACCTTGATATAGGGGGCAACCGGCCAACCAATGCTCAATTTTGTCCTGAACCACAGGGACCAAAAGGGATATCATACAATGAGCCAACTCATCTCAAATCAATGGTTTTGAACCCGTGGACACCTCTGGCGTCATCTCGCCCAACTCCCAACTTGGCTACTTATGTGATTCCCACAGCTGCACTACTGCACCTTGCCATCAGCCTTAGACAATGAAACATCATTGCCAAAGCCTTCCATCAGTGTCATGAATGACATTTCAATACTTGTATTGAAAACCCAAGAGTTAAACCCCAGTACCCAGGAGACCAGTCCAGGACCTGCCAATCCGTTAAAAGACGGGCTCAAATTGGTAAATTACTCTGTGTTCTGCCAGGCTACTACAGAAGACCCTCCAAAGATCACTCAAGTCACACAAATTGGACAGGGGACCGCCCACTTGTTAAATTGCAAACCCGAGTTAATGAGTTACTCCGAGACCCGCCAGCCCCCCAGAGACAATTCCCCAAATAGTCATCAGATTGATGCCAACCTTGGGCTACCAAAGACCCAAACCTATGCAGAGGTTGTAACTTGCCTTAATGAGGTTAAGACAAAACCTATTTTTAACCTTGCCAATGGCCACCAGCAACTGCCAGACTCCTGCCCAGAAGGGGTAGTGCAATTGGGCTACTCAGGTGACATAGTGAACAGTGGCGGTAAAACAAAGCGTCGCCTTTCCAATTTGCCAGAACAAGCACAACCTGGATCTGCTGCCCTCAAGACCCCAAGCCAAGACCCACACCCAGCCAGTGCCTTGTCTGTGAACCTGAACCCTACAAAAATCAAAGAAGTAAAGTCCCAGGGTATAAAAACCCTGGCGGTACGGCAAAACTCCCATTGTCACTTTCAATAATAAAGTTTTATGAACCTTTGGTTTGAACAAATTTTACCCTATCCACTATTAGTGATCTTCCATCTTAATTCCAGTCAAGTAGACCAACAGGCTGCCTCCCTCCCCCAAGACTAACCTGCCAAATTGTCCCAGGCATTATACCGTCCCCCAGGAGCCCCCTTTGGACCTGAGCATTTTACTGAATACCCCCCCCCAACCCAGCCTATTCAGAGTACAACTTGAAAACCATCCTCATTGCCAACCCGTTGGCAAGGACTAGAAGTACCAAGTACATAGGACATGAAGGAAAGAGGGTCAAGATCCTGCCCTTACTGTTCAAAGACAAGTACAATTACCTGCCTGCCTACTTTGTTCCTATGACTCCTCCTTTAACACCACAACCAGACTGCCCGTTGGAACACACCGCCGCAGCCGAGACCACCTCTAACCAACTGTTTGGAGTACTCTACATTACTTTGACAGGATTGGTAGATTCCATGGTCCCCAACTCCGGACCTTGGTCCTTACTCGGGCAATCTGTATCTTATATTATCAAGTTAGCACCCATTCTATGGTGGGCCCTACCCGCTGGCTCAGCCATACCTCACCCCAAGCCGCCCAAGGCCTCTACCTACAACTGGCTTCCTGACATTATGACAATCTTTTACAAACATGGTAACCTGGGCCCCAAGATGTTATTAACACTTGAGGCAACTTGTATGCTCTTTTTTGTGATAATCACTTATTACACCCATAAGGCACTTACCTCCCTGATACTCCCATGGATGAAGAACCAACCTGCCAAAAAATTGAAAGACCCTGCACCTAGTGCTGAACCCCAGAACCCGGCCACATCACAAGTGCAAAATGTGATAGTGAACCAGACCAAGAACAAGGTGGATATGCCCCAGATGGGCAAACTCACCTTAGAAGAAGCCCGCCAAGCCATGCCAGTCCTCCGCCTCCACTTCCAAACCAACACCAATGCCTACACCAGTGACACTGCAAAAGTCTTGGGGGTGGCCGCCATGCTATCAGGAGACGCACTGGATTGGTTTGGGAAGGCCACTGCTGAAGATGTTGAATTTTGCCTTGACTATTCAAAATTTGAAGCTGAACTCATGAGCACTAGCAATTACCAAGACACCAGATACTACGCGCTGAACACTATGTTAGAGATCCGACAAGCAAACCACCTTATCCAAGCCTATATCAACAAGTTCCTTAAACTGAAAATGCACACCCAACTTGAAGATGAATTATCTGCCATTATCTTCTGAAAGGGAGTTAATGCAGCCATGAAAGACCTGTTGAAGCACCACCTGCCTACACTGAGCCAAGAGGAATTACTGCCCCTATGCAAAGGCCTGAGTCTAAACCAAGAAGGACAGAACGTGAACCCTACCCAAGCCAGCAGATCCATGACGCCCAATTGACCTGGAATGTCCCCTGATGAGTTACAACGCCACTATTGAGATGGGTTATGTTTCTACTGCCACAAGGCTGGGCATCTAACCAGAGCATGCTCTAAGAAGAATACACCTTCTGTATCCTTGGCGCAAATAAACACCTCTGCGCAATCTTATAAATTCATCCAAGTGACCCTAGACTGTATGGGAATCAAGCGTCAGATAGAGGCCTTTATTGACACAGGAGCCAATGAAAGCTTCATTGACGCCAACCTGGCAAAGGAAATAGGACTAACAGCTTTGGAGCACAGCCTACAAGTAACCATGGGAAGCAATTCCCTGGACACTGGCTACAAGTGCAAACAGGAACTTCCCTTGACAATTGGACAGAATGTATACCCAACTCCTTTGATCCTCTTACAAGGATTGCCCCATCCTCTAGTACTGGGGGACTCATGGTCTGACAGACATGGTCTGATTCTAAATTACTGTGAGCAGACCGTCACCTTAGGACGACCTGAATCTTGTGATACTGTTCCATTCCGTATGAGTCCCAGCAGAACCCTGACCAACAGACTCTTAACCATAAGGATGGAATCCAGCGTCAGGACACTGCCTATTTCCCTGCAAAAGTGGAACCATGTATTTAGAGAAAAAGAAGCCACAAAACTACCCAGCCACTCAATATACAACCACGCTATAGACCTACTACCAGGTACCCAACCACACCACGGCCCCATCTATAGTTGCAACCACCAAGAACAGGTGGCCTTGAAAGCTTACCTGGAGGATATGACAAAAAAGGGGTTCATCCGAGTATCAAAGTCCCCATGCTTGTCACCAATGCTGTTTGTAGGGAAGAAAGACGGTGGAATGCGTCCCTGCATAAACTACCAGAAGCTGAATGATATCACTGTGAAGAACCACTATCCCATCCCCAACACTGATGACCTTTGCAACGTACTAAATGGAGCCCAGGTGTACTCAAAAATTGACCTAAGAGATGTGTTCAACCAAATCCAAATAAAAGAGGGCAACAAACGCAAAACGGCGTTCAAGACCAGGTATGGACTCTACAAATACCTGGTGATGCCATTTGGACTATGCAACGCCCCCAGCACCTTCCAGCGCATGATAAACACAGTATTGGGTGAATACCTTGACCAGTTCTGCATGGCCTACCTCAACAACATCCTCATCTACAGCAAGACCCACAAGGAACACCTACGCCACCTGGACCTTGTACTAGAAAAACTCTCCCAAGCAAACTTACATGCTAAGCTTAAAAAGTGTGAATTCTTCCAGTCTGAAGTTGAATTCCTGGGATATGTCGTGAAGACTGGCGGGTTTACCATGGCACAGGACAAAGTAGAAGCAGTAACATCTTGGCTGGTGCCCAAATGCAGGAAAGATGTGAGAAGTTTTTTGGGCCTGGCAAATTATTGCAGGGATTTCATCCAAAATTTTTCTCTGATTACCTTGCCCCTGACCCGCCTTTACTCTGACAAGGTTACCTTTACTTGGACTGACAAGTGCACATCAGCATTTGAGGCCCTGAAGCTTGCTTTCACCTCAGCCCCTTTCCTGGCCATGCCCAACCTATCCAAGCCATTTGTGCTGGAAACTGACACGTCCAACTTTGCAGTGAGTGGGGTCCTTCTTGAGGAAGGAGGGGATGGTATGCTACATTCTGTAGCATATTACTCCAAGAAGATGCTGCCTGCTGAAGGAAACTACCCAATCTACAACAAGGAGATGCTTGCAATAATGAAGACCCTGAAACATTGGCGCCGGTACCTATGTGGTGCCAAATTTCCAGTAAAAGTCTTAACCAACCACAAGAACTTGGTTTACTTCTTTAAACCCAGACAGCTAAACCAGATACAGGCCAGATGGGCCTTGGAACTGGCTGACTATACCTTGACCATTGACTACAAGACTGGGAAGGTGAACGTGGTACATGACACCCTGAGTAGTAGATCCAATCTGACTCCTTCCTCTACAGAAACTAAGGACCACAACACACATGTACTCCTCAACCCAGCCAGCCTAGGCATCCAACTGATGTACATGAAAATCATGGCCCGCAAACCTGACGTAATTGAGGCGCAGAAACAAGATAAATACTCAGTGGACCTTGTTGCTGACTTGACCTCAGACCCAGAGAGCTGCCACCACAAGAAAGGATTCTCGCTGAAAGGATCCACCCTGCTATTACACAACCAGATCTATGTACCAGAAGGTGAAACAAGGACCAAAGTACTCATTGACTATCACAACTCAGAGATGGCCGGCCACCCTGGCAGACTCAAGACACTCTGAGGAATCAAGAAGAATTATGCTTGGCCCCAACTGTACAAAGATGTGGCCTACATCAAAGGCTGTGAGACATGTGGAAGAACCAAAACCCGTAGATCCAAACCTGAAGGCCTGCTGAGGCTGCTAGACATACCTGCGGGGCCCTGGCAGTCCGTTTCAATGGACTATATTGTAGAACTGCCTCCCTCCAATGCCTTTAATGCCATCCTGGTCATGGTTGTAGGTTTACTAAGATGTCCTACTTTGTCCCTACCACCACTCACTGCACCGCTGCGGAGACAGCTAGACATTTCCACGACCGCATCCTAACTCAACACGGCACTCCATTGGAAATCATCACTGATAGAGGACCACAATTCACCTCCAAATACTGGACTCAGGTGATGAAGGACTTGGGGGTAAAGCACTGTGTATCAACCTCCTACCACCCACAGACCGACGGCCAGACTGAACGTTTGAACCAAATACTTGAACAATACCTACAATACTATGCCAATGCCAACCAGGATAACTGGGCTGAGATGCTACCCATGGCTCAGTATGCCTACAACAGTAAAGACCACACCTCCACAGGAATGTCCCCCTTCAAGGCCAATTATGGATTTGACCCATCCTGGGATCCCAGCATTGGCAGTAAGGAAATAAACCCGTCAGGACAAACCTGGATCAAACAGATACACGACACCCAACAAACCTGTTTGAAGAATCTGACCCGCGCTGTCCAGACTTATAAGGCTTTTGCCAACAAAAAGAGAATTCCTGGGAAACCATTGAAGGTAGGGGATGAAGTCTATCTGGACTCTTGTAACGTGCCTCTGACTGTTCCCTGTTGGAAGTTAGCCCACAGAAGAAGCGGCCCCTACAAGATCACCAAACTAGTGGGTGAAGTAGCATTTGAACTAGAATTACCCCCTTGTGGAAAATACACAACATCTTCCACCGCACGCTTCTATTCAAGAAAGAGGGAAACTCACTCCCCCACCAGAAACTCAAGACTGAACCCCCTCCCATCCAAGTAGGACGCTCTGAAGAATACAAAGTTGAATATGTTCATGGAGACCGTACCCACTATAAAACCCTCCAGTACTACGTCAAGTGGAAGGGATACCCACCTGAGGAAAGCACCTGGGAAACATTAAGCAACCTACCCAATGCCCAACTAGCAATCCAACAATACCTTGAGAAGAAGGCCAGGAAAGAAGGGACCCCAGGGAAGGAAGTGGATGATGTCATGAATGACATTTCAATACTTGTATTGAAAACTCAAGAGTTAAGCCCTGGTTCCCAGGAGACCAATCCAGGACCCGCCAATCCGTTAAAAGATGGGCTCAAATTGGTAAATTACTCTGCGTTCCGCTGGGCTACTACAGAGGACCCTCCAAAGATCACTCAAGTCACACAAAGTGGACGGGGGACCGCCCGCTTGTTAAATTGCAAACCCAAGTTAACGAGTTACTCCGAGACCTGCCAGCCCCCCAGAGACAATTCCCCAAATAGTCATCAGATTGATGCCAACCTTGGGCTACCAAAGACCCAAACCTATGCAGAGGTTGCAACTTGCCTTAAGGAGGTTAAGACAAAACCTATTTTTAACCTTGCCAATAACCACCAGCAACTGCCAGTCTCCCGCCCAGAAGGGGTAGTGCAATTGGGCTACTCAGGTGACATAGTGAACAGTGGCGGTAAAACAAAGCGTCGCCTTTCCAATTTGCCAGAACAAGCACAATCTGGATCTGCCGCCCTCAAGACCCCAAGCCAAGACCCACACCCCGCCAGTGCCTTGTCTGCAAACCTGAACCCTGTGAAAATTGAAGAAGCAAAGTCCCAGGGTATAAAAACCCTGGCGGTACGGCAAAACCCCCATTGTCACTTTCAATAATAAAGTTTTATGAACCTTTGGCTTGAACAAATATTACCCTATCTAGTCTTAGTGATCTTCCATCTTAATTCCAGTCAAGTAGACCACCAGGCCGCTGCCCTCCCCCAAGACTAACCTGCCAAATTGCCCCAGGCATTATACTGTCCCCCTGGAGCCCCCTTTAGACCTGTGCATTTTACTGAATACCCCCCCAACCCGGCCTATTCAGAGTACGACTTGGAAACCATCCTCATTGCCGACCCGTTGGCAAGGACTAGAAGTACCAAGTACATAGGATGTGAAGGAAAGAGGGTCGAGATCTTGCCCTTACTGTTCAAAGACAAGTACAATTACCTGCCTGCCTGCCTACTTTGTTCCTATGACTCCTCCTTTAACACTACAACCAGACTGCCCGTTGGAACCCACCGCCGCAGCCGAGACCACCTCTAACTAACTGTTTGGAGTACTCTACATTACTTTGACAGGATTGGTAGATTCCATGGTCCCCAACTCCAGACCTTGGTCCTTACTCGGGTGATCTGTATCTTATATTATCAAGTTAGCACCCATTCTATGGTGGGCCCTACCCGCCGGCTCGGCTGTACCTCACCCCGAGCCGCCCAAAGCCTCTACCTACAACTGGCTTCCTGACAATCAGGTAGTAAACTTATATTCAATTGTCTATGCCTTGAATGGCTTTGAGCTGCCTAACCTGCCATCTTATGTTACTAAAGTTTTACCCTCAATACTTGGGTATTACAGTACTCCTGGCTCATGCTGGTTTTGCCCTACTTCACTCAGTCTGTAGCCATATACACATGTATATACTACTTACTCATGTATTTGCCAGTAATTTTGGACAATATAATGTACACACCAAGGTCTTTCAATGGATGATGACAGTCTATCTAATTGTGACAGCGCTCACAGGGTTCTAAGTTGCCAACTTGGTCCCTTACTTAGCTAAAATACTCCCCCAATTGTTGGGTCTTTACACTTGCCTATCCATATCCTCCTGGTTATACTCCTGCTACCTCAGTCAATCCACCCCACACTCTTGACTTGGAGTATTTTCACCCCCATTATCTGGATCTCCTGCTTGCTATGAAGGAGATTCCTACTGCTCCTCTCCTACCTAATGTGCCTCCTGCCCAGGACTTCAGTAAGTTGGGGTTTGTCTATATCACAGTATTGGGGCTGGCCAACCAGGTTGTGCCCCATACTGGGAGTTGGCGTCCCCTAGCTACTGCAGTTAACTACCTGGTCTGAATTGCACCTATTGTGTACATGGCCTTCCAAGCCCAGCCTGCCTCCTCTGTGAGAGTCCAGTCGGATTCTGGTATGGGCCGTGACACCTGTTGAGATAAACATATAATCTCAGTCTAAAAACTTATACAACTTAGTCTAAAAACAAAATTAAAAATTAAGGAATTTATATTAAATTACAATATATTTGGATCCACTTTGTTTTTTGTTTTTAGACTGAGTTGGATATGTTTTTAGACTGAGATTATACATTTATCTCAACAGATTTGAAAACTACTGTATTGAATAATCTATATTTAAATAAATTTGTCATTTTTTAGGCTAAAACAGATATGAATGTTTCAGTCTACAAATATAATAAAACTATATAATTATTATATTAAATTCAACTTATATATGTTCTTGGATGGATCAACTACCTAGCTGAATATATAGCCCGCATGTAATCAAGTAGTCACGCCACTTGCAACATTAACGGCTGTAGGTGGAACCAAAAGCAACTACATTTAAAGAAGCTGAAAGTAGAATCAAAATCAAGTTGCAGAACAAAATAAATATTTTATTACCAGAACTTGAACAATATAAAGCTTACTGATAAAGATCAATTCTATAGACATTGGAACTAAATCAAGATCACCTCGACAGCATATCTATACTTTAACTGAAATACCTGAAATCTATTCGGCTTGTTTTAAAGGTTAGGTCATTTCGACTCAGATATGAAACCTTGTTGTCTGAGAAATAGCTGTATGGTGTAGAAAAAAATAAAAACCAATTAAAAAATTACTTTTAATTCAACCTACACGATTGTGATGGAGTTTCAACATAGATTATATAGAGCAATGAGCTCATTAGACTTATAGTTTTTGCTTCAACAAAGTACACAATCAGTTCCAATGATAAGTGACTTGGAACTTTTTAGTAATTGTTCAGGATAAAGTTCTCAGCCATCTCGTAAGCTTAAACTATTTTCTTTTTACCTTTCACATATTCGATCGTAAGAGAAATTTTATTATACTATTTAACTCTTTTAGACAACTTATTTGGATTCTTAAATCTCTTTTCAAATGGCTAGTCTACTTCCTCCTATAAACTTTAAAAGATGGATTGAAGAAAATAAGCAAAAGCTTCAACCGCCAGTTAATAATTACTGCATGCAGAATGGTGATTTCATCATCATGGCTGTAGGAGGTCCGAATGCACGAACAGATTACCATGTTAATGAAACTGAGGTATTTTTCAGCCTCCAAGTTACAGTCAATTCCAAGAATTAATTTTTTTGAATAGGAATGGTTTTACCAATTTAAAGGGGATATGATTCTTAAAATCGTAGATGGATCTGAATTTAAGGATGTCAACATTTGCGAAGGGGATATGTTTTTGCTTCCTGGTAAGACACTTTCGATTTTTTAAAGCTTATATCGCTAGCTAATGTCCCCCACAATCCTGTGCGTTTTGCTGATACTATTGGTGTTGTAATTGAACGCAAACGTAGACCTGAGGAAATAGGTTTAATATTTTTAATATGTAGCTCTAAATGATTAGATCGACTTAGGTGGTACTGTGATAAATGCAAAGCATGTAGTTTACGAAGAGTCTTTCCATTGTTACGATCTTGGAACTCAACTTAAGCCAGTAATTGAAAAATATGCGTCTTGTAGTGAACTTCGCGTCTGTAAAAATTGCAGCCACCATAATCAAGCTAAGCCTATCTCTTGAGTTACAGAACGGACATCAATGAACAAGTATTTTTCCCATATAATGCCGATGTTTGTTTTCAATGCTTTTATAGTCTCACTAGTTCTGAATAAAATGTCTCATTTTATAACTACTTACTTATAAAACTTGACAAGGACTGCTATAACTTTATGAATCTTACATCAATTTAACTTACATCATTTGACTCTTTGCATAGCGAAAGGGCCCAGTAAGCAAACCCAGTTTTTCGATGCTTTTCCAAATACATTTTCTTAACAGCGCGAGAAATAATATGCCTATCTTACTTTTATGACGTAAACTTAATATTATTTGATCAGCTAATAAATTGCTGAAATTCACAAGTAGATAATTTGAGTATCCAGTAAATCTCTTTTTCAAAAACTTCACATTAACTCGCCCTGAATTTCGTGGTTATCCTTGAAATTTTTAAAGCCTACCGATAATTTAGCCTTCTTCACTATAGGCATCAAGTGCTACGTTGGACCAGTGTATAAAGAAGTTCAAGTGGCATGGTAGAGAACTTATAAGAGGAAAGTTCTGAGTTTGAACTAGCCAGAAGTTAAATAATCAGGGATGAAAAGAAAAACTTTACCTTAAGGCATTGGGATAAATAACAGGATGTTATATTTGAGTTTTTGTCAGGAACTGCCCAACAATCTTGTGCTTGGTCAGTTGGTGGGCCAACTGGTGATCAATTGATTGGCAGGGCCAGGTAGAGGATCGGTCCCAACTTCATAATAAAGGATTTGCATGGCTGAGAGAAGTCCCTTTGCCCAAATGCTGGGTACAGGAATCAATGAGGCCAGTCTGGGCCAGGTATAATAAACTCAAATAGTTAGGTGATAGAAGGTGAAAAAACCACCAGGAGAGGTAGGGCTTCCCAACTGAGGGCTGAGCAGGGGTGCAAGAGGGATAGTAGGCATGAACCAATTAGGATTTAGATTGCCATCTATGGAAGCTGGTCTGGGAATGTATCACTGGTTGTTATTTTTTCCCCAGGAGTAAGGTCCTTTTTATTTATCCTGGAAAACATCAGAAAGCGGTGGCTTGGTGTAAAAGAGGTAGTTGTTACTACTTCTAGTAGGTGTACCAACAGGCACTAAATGAGGGGGGATTTTTCAAGAGCTGGAGTTTGAAAATAGGATTTGAGCTAAAAAATACTAGTAGAAAATAGGGTATGATTCAGCTGAATAAAGATTCATTAAATCTTTATTAAAAAATGATCATTTTAATCAAACAGGAAAAGTGGGGCTCTTATACTCAGAAATTGGGCTCTCAGCTCTCCCATGTTTTTTTGGGGTGAGCTTTTCTGAGACCATTTGATTTGGGTATAAAGTTTGTGTTTCTTCACTGGGAAATCCCAAACCCTATAAGAAGAGTTTTATTGTAAGTGCATTATCTTTATGGGGAATGTCAGGAACCCACCCACTAGAAAACATACCACCAAGGAGGTGTGTGGCTGTGGAGGGGTTCAAACCGGTAACCAATGTGCCAATGGGAACAGAGACCATTCTCATGTGAAATATCTCCCCAAGAGAGGATTGAATATACCAAGGAAGAATTAGGCTCCCAAGTAGCTAAGCAAGAAGGCCAAAGCTAAGGGATGTAACAAGATGGGTGTTGGAGCCTTGTTGTTATCCATAAACATACATGGATTTTCCTTAATAGGAGGAACTGGGGACAATGGTGTGGCGGTGTACCAGATGCCTGGTATCACTTGGTGCCAAGACTTATCAAGATACTGAGGAGGAGTGGAGGAACTAGAATCCACTCTAGTTCTTAACAATACACTGACTGTAAAGACCTGCACCAGGAGTAACAAAACCAACCAGTTATATCCAAATGGCTCCCAAAGGAGGACTTGGATAATTTCATGGCTTTTGGAGTGAGAAGAAAACAATCAAGTAAAGGTCAAGTTAGTTTAGGAAAAGACTGTATTAACTGAACAAGATGTAAAGGCTGACTCTATCAGTCTTATATGGCAACTGATGAGCAGAATTGCTGTTGATAAGGGGAGATATAAGTAGATTGGAAAAGTTTGGGGAGTCTGGGGAGTTTGGGAGTGAATAACCCAGAATGAAGCAACAGTTATTTTTAAAATATATTATTTTAAGAACCAATTTAGCTTCTTGTGGCCCCTGATATTCATGTGGGTTTTTACCACAGCTTGGGATTATTTACCACTTGTCCCACATAATCTGGGGCCAGGTCTGGGCCACAAACAACTCTCCAAGCCTCAGAAACATTTAAAACAGAGCTTGGTGTAACCAGGCCCAGTTTAAAGGACTTAAAAGTGGATCTTGCATTTAGCGTCAAATTTACAGTCCCTGATTGGCTGCAATTAGTCAAAAGTAACAGCTGGTTTGAATCTTCTTTAATAATAATTGTCTTTAGGTGACAGTTAACATCCAGAAGAGACCTGGGTTTGATTCCTGTCCCACTCATCATGTCATGCCCTGCCCCAAAGGGCAGGCTGCTTAAAGATGATTAAGTTATTTTTCATTATTTACTTAATCTTTTGGGTTATTTATTAATTTTGAAAGTTAGGTCAAATTGTTAATAATTTATTATTTTAAAGTATTCTTACCTTTGTTTTACGCAATTTGCATTTGAATTGTTGCTGTTGTTGTTGCTTTGACTGCCTGATTATTAATTTACATATCTTTCTACTTTAAGTTAGAATATTTTCATCCATATTACCTTCAAAACTCCTGCTTGTGTTGTTGCCGCTTCCCCAGTTTTACCAGCAGATCTGCATAGAGTACTGGCTTCTGTTTCTCCTTTTTCTTGCCTCTGGTTCTCCAAACTTCCCCAGTTGCTCCTCTTCTTGGCTGCTTCCTCCCTGGTGATCATTGTCAACAGAAAAGGCTTTTTTACTATAAATAAAGAGCTTTTGAAGAGTAGGCTTTAAGCCAAAATTCTAAGTGATTTCTTCCCCTTCAAATTTAAGATTTTTAAACTTCAATTTTGTCATTTTTAGAATTTTGTTTTCTTTAAATTCATTTTCTTAGTTTAGCTTTTCCCTTAATCCAAATGGAACTTGTAAAACAACAAGCCTTAAGCTTGTTGTATCCATTTTTTCCCTTAAGAAATCTTTCAATAGTTATATATATCAATTTGCAGATGGAGAATATCCTAATATTGATATTCCTTTAATTACAAATTGTTCACTATTGAACACTTTATTCTATCTTCTTTGCTTAGGGTTTTTAAACTCTATTACTCCATTTGTTACGCAATATAGGTTTTTTAGTGGGTTTTTGTAAGATCATCTTACAGACAGTACCTACATTCTTATATCTTCTAAATTTGAATCCCAACGCTTTGCACGCTTTAGTTTATAACCTTGCACCATTATGGGCAAGACCTTACACATCAAAGGTTTACACTGTTGATCAAAATCAACCTTTCCAGGTAATAAAGGACTTATACTGTAAACTAATATTTCCTTTTTAGGGATAAGATTAATATAAGAAAAGGGGGAACCAACTAAGCTGAAGGTATTGATTTCAGAGTTGGCAAGAAGCATCATATTGATGGTTCTGACAGGGAGCTTGGACTAGACAAGAATTATGGGTTTCTTTTGATTATAAAATGGCATTTGGTGTCACTTCTCTTTTCAGAGTCGTCATTAATAATTTTAGAGCCATCGAAAAAGGGTGGCCAAGCCTCAGAAACTATATCAGAGACAAGGCCTTCATATTGCTCATATTAGGCTAGTTGGGTTCAACTTCAGCTTTCTTAGCAGCAATAACCTCTACTAAGGTAGTGTAAAGACCCAACAATTGGGGAGTATTTTAGCTAAGTAAAGGATCAAGTTGGCAACTTAGAACCCTGTGAGTGCTGTCACAATTAGATAGACTGTCATCATCCATTGAAAGACCTTGGTGTGTACATTATATTGTCTGAAATTACTGGCAAAATAGTGAGTAAGTAGTATATACAGGTGTATATGGCTACGGACTGAGTGAAGTAGGGCAAAACCAGCATGAGCCAGGAGTACTGATTGGAGGAGTTGAGCTGCTCCAGCTCCTTGTAAAAGTACTCACCAGATGGATTGTTGAATGGCCCATGCAGTTGATTATATTGGTGGCCTCCAATCTCTAGGCATGCTGTGAGGGCAGCTGAGAAGATAAAATGATTCATCTTATGGTCCTGGGGAAGGGCAGACAAAGCTTAGTGTCTTTTTAACTTCTTGTAGGATAAAGTTTTGATTGATTTATGTGATACTATTGAGGGGTAATTTCACTCAATGATAGCACAAACTACCATCAAGTGATTGATCTTTATTATATACTATCATCCTTGATGGGGCATGAATAGTGCAAAACAATGGACAGGGAACCCCAAACACTTGGTGTTGTCTGGAATTCCTTTTGGGTAGGGGATTGGAAAGGTTGTGCAGGCAATGAATTGTTACTCTCTGGCTTGCATGGGCTTGGTATCTTATTGGATGTTTTCATGCCCCCAAATTCAACTTCTGCATTGAATACATTAATTGTTGTGCTGGGCAACTTATCAACCCCCTCCAAATTGAGTAGATTCCAAATTTGGCAGCAGTTCCCCCCATTTTTGGGTTTGGGGAAATTGCCTTTTAGAGAGTCCCAATCTGGCAATTTCCTCATTCAGCGGGGGTGGACAGTCCCGCCGTGGGGGGTGCGCTGTCCCCTGCTGGCTGGCAGTTGGCCGCTCAGCCCGCAGCCAGGCTATAAAAGCCAAACTTAAAATTAAAAGATTTTTTTGTTGCTCCTCCTGTTTTATGGCAGTTTCCCCAATTAGTGGGAACTGCTACCATTTGTTGCTTTGATCTGTGAGACCCATTGTGGCCACAATGTTGTTTCTTACAGGGTTGATATCAGGAATATTCCTGACAGTGGCCTTTCCTTCCCTCTTTGATTGCCCTACTTGCTGGCGGTACTGGGCAATGAGCTTGGGGGCGTTGGCAAGGTGTTTTGCAGGTTCCCACAAGTTTGATCCTGGTGGATACCCTACCCATGAGAAAAGGTACTGGACTTGGTTTTGGACCTTTCTGTATCCTAGGATGACCTCCACCTCCCACTCTGGGGTGTGTTTTAGGATGGTTGGTGGGGGATTGCTGTCCTTGGTCTGATGTGTGTGGCCTTACTCTCTCTGCCTCTAGTTTGGATACGTGGAAAACGTTGTGGGCACTCAAATGTTTGGGTAGTTGTACTCTGTAAGCTGTATAAGAGATTCTATGAAGTACTTTGAGTTATACAATGCAGCATGGTCCTAACTTCCGACCAGCTTGGTTGATCTTAAGGTTTTTGGTATCAAGATATATGTTGGAACTTACTTCAAATTTGGGGTTGGCTTGTTGGTGTTTGTCAGCTTGGACCTTGTACTTCTTCTGGGCGTCTTGGAGGTTAGCCTATAGGAATATCTGGGTTTCTCTCAAGTTATGGAAGTACTCATTGGCTTAAGGTACTGTTCCTGGACATCCTTTGATGGGGATTTCTTGCAGGGAGAAGCTGTAGTTGGCTGTGAAGGGGGACATCTTGGCTCCTGAGTGGTAAGAACTGTTGTAGCTGAACTGGGCCAAGGTGTCAGGGATCCAACCTGTGGGGGGTTTCTGAGAACTTGCAGGTGGACAGCCTGCGGGCCCAGCAGGGAGAGCCCACCACAGGATTGGGACTAACTTTACAATATAAGATAACAATTTTCCAAGGACTGCCCAAGGTCCGCTCATAGGCACCATGGAATCAATCAATCCAGTGAGGGTGATATACATCACCCCAAATACTTGGGTGGAAGTGGATTCATCAGTGACAACAAATTCTTGCAGGCGGTTGGGCCGCAGTGTGTGGGGCGGCGTCATTGGAACCAAATATGCGGGCAGGAAATTATACTTGTCTTGGAATAACAGAGGGGGCCGGATAATTTTGGTGCCTTCTCTGTAAAGGACTTCCATCTCTCTAGTTCTAGCTTCAGGGTCGTGGATTAGGATCTCCTCCAGAGTAAACTCTGAATACGCCAGGTTGGGTGGGTACTTGGTAAAAGGTACTGGGCTGAAGGGAGCTCCTGGTGGACGGTAAAGTTTGGGCGGCTGGTCTGCGGTTTCTTGGGGTAGGTGAGCACGGGGAGCGGAGCCACAAGGAGTGGACTGTAGGTGAAGTAAAACTAATAACAATTATGGTATGATCTGGTTGAACCAAAGGTTCATGTCACTTTATTGCAAGGATGGTGATGGGCATCTTCCTGGCGGCCCAGGGTATAAGTATGGCCATCTGTCATAGTAAAACTTTCACAAATTCCATTGGCCCAGGTTTTCCTGATTATCAGGTCTTCCCAGTTTTTATGGCATCAATTGCGGGGGTTATTTAATTGACTGGTTTGAACCGAGGAAGCTTAAATTCCCTAGTCAGGTTGTGGGATTGATTGCCTCTGGGTGGCCTGCGTTCTATGGGAAAATTCTCTGTTTCCCCTTCCATGTGGGCCTGAGTTATTTTGGAATCAGTGGCTGGGCCTGCCCATTGATTGGCTGTCTTATCAGGAACCCCCAGTGTGGAGAGTATTGGCGTAGGTACATTTGGTTCATCAAGCTTAAAAGGATTTTCTGAAGTCAAATCCTGTTCTGATTTGAGCCCAAAAAACTGCGGGCAGCCAGGCGGCCCACAAGATGCCAGGGTTCAAGTTTTGTAGTTGGGGCTTTTTGATAAACATAGTTGATAAGAGTTTGTCACTTGTGACATCATCCCTTTCTCTCCTGGTGACCTCCTCCTTCCGGGTCCCCTTTTCCAGGTATTGTTGTATGACTTCTTGTGTGTTAGGTAGGTTGGAGACTGGTTCCCAGGTGCTTTCTTTGGGGGGGTAACCTACCCATTTGACATATTACTGTGGGGTCTTTTAGTGGAGGCAGTGTCCATGGATGTACTCTACTTTGTATTTGGTTGAGCGCCCCTCTTGGATGTGGTGGAGAGTTGGCCTTTATCTTCTAGTGGGGGAGGGAGGTTCCTTCTTTCTTGAATAGCAGTTATTGGTGGAAGACATTGTGGATTTTCCAAGTAGGCGGCAGCTCTAGTTTGTATGCCACTTCTCCTATTTGCTTTACAATCTTGTAAGGGCCACAGCAGCGGTGGGCTAGCTTTCTACTGAGTACGTGTAGGGGAACGTTCCGTGAGTTGAGGTAAACTTCATTGCCTATTTCCAGAGGTTTCCCGGGGACTCTTTTCTTGTCGGCAAACGTTTTGTAGGTCTTAACAGCGCGGGTCAAGTTCCTTAGACAGGTTTCCTGGGTGGCATGTATTTGTTCAATCCAAGATTGTCCTGCTTTGTTCTGTTCCTTACTGCCAATGCTAGGGTCCCATGATGAACCAAACCCATAATTGGCCTTGAATGGGAACATTCCAGTGGAGGTGTGGTCTTTACTGTTGTATGCAAACTGGGCCATGGGAAGCATCTTGGCCCAATTGTCCTGGTTGGCGTTGGCATAGAATCAGAGGTATTGTTCAAGGATTTAGTTGAGCCATTCAGTTTGTCCATCTGTCTGCGGGTGGTAGGAGGTTGACACACAACGTTTTATTCCGAGTTTTTTCATCACTTGGGTCCAGTAGTGGGAGGTAAACTGGGGTCCTCTATCAGTGATGATTTCCTCTGAGGTGCCATGTTGTGTTAAGATGAGGTCGTGGAAGTGTCTGGCCGTCTCAGTTGCTGTGCAGTGGGTAGTGGTCAGAACAAAATAGGCCATTTTGGTGAAACAGTTGACCATGACCAGGATTGTGTCAAAGGATTTTGAAGGGGGGAGCTCTACTATATAGTCCATTGACACTGACTTCCAGGGGCCAGCAGGGATGTCCAGAGGTCTCAGTAATCCTTCTGGCTTAGAGCAACCCGTCTTGGTTCTTCTGCAGGTTTCACAGCCGTTGATGTAGGCAGCTACTTCTTTGTCCATGCCTGGCCATGCGTTATTCCGCTTTATACTTGAGAGGGATTTGTGTCTACCTGGGTGGTCAGTCATCTCTGAATTATGGTGGTCAATCAATACATTTGTTTGGGTTGGGCCTTTGGGTACATAGATTCTGTTATGGAGCAGCAGGTTAAAACCTTTCAGGGAGTACCCTTTCTTTGAGTGATGGCAATCCGGGTCCTTTTTCAGGGCTTTGACTAGCTTGACTGAGTAGGCGTCCTGTTTCTGGGCTTTTATCACATTGGGTTTACTGGCAGCAATCTTTAAGTACTTCAGATGTATCCCTAGGCTGGCAGGGTCTAATAGTGTGTGGGTGTTGCAGTCCTTGATTTCCGTAGAGGAGGGGGTCAAGTCGGCTCTCCTGCTCAAGGCGTCTGGTACTACATTAATCTTTCCTGGCTTGTAGTCTATGGTCAAGGTATAGTTGGCTAGTTCCAAGGCCCATCTTGCTTGACGTTGGTTCTGCTGGCGTGGTTTGAAGAAGTAGACTAAGTTTTTATGGTCTATCAGAATCTTTACTGGATGTTCAGCACCGCACAAATACCTGCGCCAGTGCTTCAATGTCTTCATTATAGCTAACATCTCCTTGTCATATATTGGGTAGTTCCTTTCAGCTGGTAGCATCTTCTTTGAGTAATATGCTACAGGATGTAGCATACCATCCCCTCCTTCCTGAAGAAGGACCCCACCCACCGCAAAGTCGGACGCATCTGTCTCCAGCACAAAAGGTTTAGCAGGGTCAGGCATGGCAAGGACCGGGGCAGAGGTGAAGGCAAGCTTCAGGGTCTCAAAGGCAGCAGTGCATTCTGGGGTCCAGACAAAGGCGACCTTGCCAGAGCACAGGCAGATCAGGGGCAGGGTGATGTGAGAAAATTTTTGGATGAAATCCCTGCAATAATTTTCCAGGCTCAAAAAGTTTCTCACGTCTTTCCTGCATTTGGGTACTGGCCAGACTGTTACAGCTTCTACTTTGTCCTGCGCCATTGCAAACCCACCAGTCTTCACCACATAGCCCAGAAATTCAACTTCAGATTGAAAGAATTCACATTTCTTCAGCTTGGCGTGTAGGTTGGCCTGCAAGAGTTTCTCCAGTATTTGGTCAAGGTGTTGGTGGTGTTCCTCATGTGTTTTGCTCTATATGAGGATGTCATCCAAATACGCCACACAGAACTGGTCAAGGTACTTGCCAAGGACGGAGTTGATCATCCTTTGGAAAGTGCTGGGGGCATTACACAACCCAAACCTCATGACCAAGTACTTGTAAAACCCATATCTAGTTTTGAAGGCTGTATTTTATTCATCCCCTTCTTTGATTCTGATCTGGTTGAAGGCGTCTCTCAGGTCAATTTTTGAGTATACCTGGACTCCTGTCAAGACGTCACATAGGTTGTCAGCGTTGGGGATGGGGTAGAGGTTCTTTATAGTGATATTGTTCAGTTTTTGGTAGTTTACGCAGGGACGCATCCTGCTATCTTTCTTTCCTACAAACAGCATGGACAAAGAGCAAGGGCTTTTTGACACCCAGATGAACCCTTTTTTTGTCATGTCCTCCAAGTATGTCTTCAGTGCTGCTTGTTTGCAGTGATTGCAGCTGTATATGGGCCCATGGTGGGGTTGGGTTCCAGGTAACAGGTCAATGGCGTGGTCATAAATTGAGTGACTGGGGAGCTGGGTGGCTGCATCCTCACTGAAAACGTGGCTCCACTTCTCCAAGGGGGCAGGAAGACTACCCACTCTGGGTTCCATTCTCAGGGTCAGAAGTGTGTTGGGTTCCTTACTGGTTGGGCCCAACTGGAACAGCACCACATCAAATGAATTGTCTTTCTTCAAGGCAACTGTTTGATAATGGAAGTTCAGAATAGTGTTGTGTCTCTGGGACCAGGAGTCCCCTAGGATCAGGGGGTGAGGAAGCCCTTCCAGGATGATGGGAAACGCTGGGTACCAGTTCTGCCCAATTTTCAGGGGCAATTCAGTGGTGCACCTGAAAACCAAGTTGTGGGAGCTGTTTCCCATGATTACCTTGAGGCTTTTGCTAGTGGCATTGATAAAACTCTCCTCTGCTCTGGTATCAATGAAAGCTCCAACAGTCTGGGAGGTAGTGGATGTTCTTTTGACTTGGATAAATTTGTACAATTGAGTAGAGGTGTTTATTTGTGCCAAGGAAAATGAGGGGTTATTCTTCTTGGGGCAAGCCTTGGCGAGGTGTCCGGGCTTGTGGCAATAAAACCACATGCCTTCACGGTAGTGGCGCTGTAGTTCATCAGGGGTCTTTCCTGGTCTGCCGGGCGTTGAGGCTCGGCTCGTGCACTGGGTGGAAGGCGGGGTGCCTTCTTGGTTGAGGCTCAACTCTCTGCACAAGAGGAGTAGTTCATCCAGGCCAAGCGTAGGGGGTGGTGCTTGAGGAGCTCCTTCAGAGCAGGGCAGGCTCCTCGGCGGTACAGGATGGCTGATAGCTTGTCCTCAAGTTGGGTTCTGGCTTTCAATTCAGGGCCTAGTCAGTGTAAGCTTTCAGCAAGCGTGGTCCTTGTTGGATATCTAGTAAGCTAATCAGGGCGTGGTGGTGGGTGTCTTGGTTGTTGCCTGTGGCCATCAGTTTGCTCTCAAATTGGGAGTAGTCTAGGCAGAACTTGACGTCCTTAGTGGTTGCTTTGCCAAACCAGTCCAGGGCATTGCCAGAGAGCATGGAGGCTACTTCAAGGACTTTCTTGGTGTTGTTGGAGTATGAGTTTGCATTGGCTTGAAAATGGAGGCAGAGGACTGGCATTGCTCTTCTGGCTTCTTCTAGGGTGAGCTTCCCCATCTGAGGCATATCTACCTGGGTTGTGGTCTGGTTTACTATGACGTTCTGCACCTGCAAGTTTGGGGTCTTGGTCTTCTCCTTGCCAGGTGGTGTGACTTTCTGTTTGGGGTTGTTTTGGTGTTGGGTCACTGAGGTGATCAGGTTGGTAGCTAACTTGTACGCATAATAAGCCAAAATCAATAAAAATAGCATACAAGATGCCCCAAGAGTTAACAACATCTTGGGGCCCAGGTTACTGTGTTTGAAGTAGATTGCCATAATTTCAGGGATCCAACCTGTGGGGGGTTCCTGAGAACTTGCGGGCAGACAGCCTGCGGGCCCAGCAGGGAGAGCTCACCACAAGATTGGGGCTAACTTTACAATATAAGATAACAATTTTCCAAGGACTGCCCAAGGTTTGCTTGTAGGCACCATGGAATCAATCAATCCAGTGAGGGTGATATACATCACCCCAAATACTTGGGTGGAAGTGGATTCATCAGTGGCAACAGATTCTTGCGGGCAGTTGGGCCACGGGGTGAGGGGCAGTGTCATTGGAACCAGATATGTGGGCAGAAAATGATACTTTTCTTGGAATAGCAGAGGGGGGCAGATGATTTTAATGCCTTCTCTGTAAAGGACTTCTGTCTCTATAGTTCTAGCTTTGGGGTTGTGGATGAGGATCTCCTCCAGAGTAAACTCCAAATACGCTGGGTTGGGTGGGTACTCAGTAAAATGTACTGGGCCAAAGGGAGCTCCTGGTGGACGGTAAAGTTTGGGCGGCTGGTCTGCGGTTTCTTGGGGTAGATGAGCACAGGGTGCAGAGCCGCAAGGAGTAGACTATAAATGAAGTAAAACTAATAACAAGTATGGTGTGATCTTGTTGAACCAAAGGTTCATGTCACTTTATTGCAAGGATGGCAATGGGCATCTTCTTGGCGGCCCAGGGTATAAGTATGCCCATCTGTCATGGTAAAACTTTCACAAATTCTGTTGGCTTGGGGTTTCCCAATTACCAGGTCTTCCCAGTCTTTGTTGGCATCAATTGCAGGGGTTATTTCATTGGCTGGTTCAAACTGAGAATGCTCAAATTCCCTAGTCAGGTTGTGGGATTGGTCACCTCTGGATGGCCCGTGTTCTATGGGGAAATTCTCTGTTTCCCCTTCTGTGCAAGCCCAAGTTATTTCAGAGTCTGTGGCTGGACCTGCCCGTTGATTGGCTGTCTTATCAGGAACCTTTAGTGTGGAGGGTATTGGTGTAGGTAAATTTGGTTCATCAAGTTTAAAAGGATTTTCTGAAGTCAAATTCTGTTCTGATTTGAGCCCAAAAAACTTCGGGCAGCTGGCCCTGTGGGCTGGCGGCCCGCGAGATGCCGGGGTTCAAATTTTGTAGTTGAGGCTTTTTTATAAGTATAGTTGATAGGAGTTTGTCACTTTTGACAGGGCGCTCAATGAGTTGCCCCTTGATGTATCTAACAACACGGGCCATTCTGATAGCAATGTCAAGTTGCGGGCACTTCTTTCTAATTAGGCGTGCTGCCAATTTGACCTACTGATCCAGCACAAGTTATTCCTTGGCTTCAATCTTTACATAGAGCGTGCCATCATGCCAGCCCTTGGTGTTCTTGTGGCTCTCCCCATATAGTATATTAGTCACAATATCAATTAATAAACCTTATCTTATTCTTCTCATTCTTGTCCTTTATATTGGACTGTTGTCTTCCCCAATTGAATACTGAACTATCATTGGTTCAGTTACAACAGTGTTAGCAGAAGTAGGTTCACAACCTACCTAAAAGAAAATTCCCCCAAGAAATGACAGAGTACGGGCTGTATGGCTACTTCACACCAAGAAACCTTCCACCCTATATCTGATGGGGACATCCCTGAGGGATACATTATCTACCAGGTCCATTTGGTGCTTGCCAGTGTTTACAATTGGTTTTGCCTAGGGCAACACAATGCCAGTGTCACACTGCCATAGTTGGACCTCTTACAATGTATGTTGAATCTCCAACTAAAGTCTTTTATGGGTGGTGTGAAAGGGGCTGATATTGTCAGTTGGCTCCGCTCCACAGAAACCTACCTCTACATTTGCTAATTACCTGAACCCATGTGAGTTGCCACCACTTCAAGGCGCCTAACAGGGCCTGCTGAAGTATGGTTCACCAACCAAACCAGTCAAGAACATGAAGTTACTTGGACCACCTTCAGGGACACCACCAGATCCCACTACAGCAGAACCTTCTCAACTATTGTATTAGGAACCCATCTACTTGCTATCAAGCAGACAGGCAGTGTCCCTGAGTACCTCACAGCATGGCAGCAAGCACTTGCTGTGATGCCAGAAAAACAAGGCATGATGGTCTATTTAAGGCCTATGTTACCTGCATAAATGAACCCTATTTAGTCATGCACATTATGGTGTATACATATATAAGTCCTCATCATTCACAATAAACAATAACTTTTTATCCCACTTTGACCTACTTTTACCTCTTTATATATTACACTTTGCACTTGGATGGACGTTTCTACTGTTTAGATAGTGTCCTTTAACCAGGTCCTTCCTCTGGAAGCCCCTGCTATTCCTGTTGCAGAGACCAAAGGTGACAGGAAGGTCCCCCTGCTATACTAGCATCCCTACCAGGCTAGTGTCCCAGGCCCAACCACAAGTGCTATCCCCTCCTTCTCCCTTGTGGACATAGGAAACCCTGGTGTATACCTGCCGCCTCCCATTCTTCTGATAGAAAGAGCAAGGTCCAGACAGTCCTTTCTGTTCCGCTATAACTTATGTTATAGAATATCATTATTGCTATGAGTTATCTGTACTGTGGTATATAATATAGATGCTCTACCAATATCTTCACAGATATAGATTACTGTATTACTAAGATAGTGTTGCACTGCAGTAAGTGCCATAACCTATCTGTGTTCCTTTCCAGAACACACCCTCCTGCCTCTATTATCCACCCTCCTATCAGGTATACAAGACAGACCCCATGTCTGCCTCCTCTCATAAGTGCTATTGATTAGCACCTCCCCTCTCACCGTCTGCTAAGTCCTTCTGGTAAGGACTCCCCTGAGTTGACCTTAGAGGCCCTGTAGAAAAGTACCACACTTGCTGCCACTCCCAAAGCCATCACTGTCAGTTCTGCAATGCTACTCACCCTCATTGTCAGGGCCCAGAAGGCTCTGAACAACCAGCCAGCCTTCTTAGAGGCCAAGCTACCCACGGCCTGGAAACTCTCACAAATTGTCTCTCAGAGTGATAAAACCCCCTTTCAAGTAACAAATGGCCTGGAATTTGAGAGGCACATAAGCCTTGAATTCCTGGCTTTGATTCTACTAATGAATTTGGGCCTCTTAATTATTGGGGAATGGTACATCAGAAGCACAATTTTTTTATCACACAATCAGGTGCTCAATTGCTTGTGGGTTCTATAAATAGCTGTGGCACCTTGGCATGCTGCAGCTCAAGCAAGGTTCCTGTTATGCTGACCAATAATATTACCTCCCTAAGCTCTAGTGCACAATTCCCAGGTAAAATTGTCAGTTTGACTGAGAATGTTGCTGCCAGTTCCCTGGTGGTACAAAAGACCATAGAGAATCAAGTAAGTATAAATATTGAGGGGGAGAAGCCCTCCTCACTGTTGAAATCTTAATAAAGCAAGTTTATGCCCAGAAATCATTGTTTTATTGCAGGAATTGTCTATTTTTGCTCAAATTTAATTATTTTCTTTGCATCTATTTGGGAATCCACAACACAATACAAACTTGCATACCCATATCCTCCTGACTACACTCCTGCTGCTCCAGTAAAACCACCCTGTGCCCTTGAATTGGAGTACTTCCATCCCCATCACCTGGATCTGCCACCTGCCATGAAGGAAATTCCTACTGCTCCTCCCCTCCCCAATGCGCCTCCTGCCCAGGACTTCAGTAAGTTGGGCTTTGTCTATATTACAGTATTGGGGCTGGCCAACCAGGTTGTGCCCCATACTAGGAGTTTGTGTTCCCTAGCTATTGCAGTCAACTATCTGGCCAGAATTGCGCCTATTGTGTACTTGGCCTTCCAGGCCCAGCTGGCCCCCTGTGGGAGTCCAGCCAGACTCTGGTATGGGCCATGACAGTATGTCAACCATATCAAACCTAGTAACCCTTGACCCCTATTATTCTTTGATTATAGGGGCATATTGTATGCTTTTATTTTTGACCTCAGCTTACTACCTAAGAATGCATATGACCAAGAAACAAGAAACAAACAAAAGCCAAGAAGGAGTTGTCATCAAGCCTTCTCAGTTCCAGACTGTGACCATCTCCATCTCAAACCAAAATATTGCTGCTCCTACAACCTTTCTTGACCTGCCAAAAATGGACTTGTCTGGTTTCAGAAAAGAAATTATCATTGTCAATGCCCTGTTCTGTGCCCACCACAAGAGCTTCAGAGACAACGCTCATAAGATTATGATGGTGGCCTCCCAACTGAAGGATGACGCTAGAGAAACCTTTTTGACTAGCCTATAGGAAGACCAGGATCTCATACTCTCCTACAACCAATTCCTGGAGAGAATGAACTCTGGAACCACCCCTGCTGGAGCTAAGATCCAAGCCTACATGAGGCTCATCTTCCTGATCCAAGGAAGAGACACCCTAGAGACTTACATACAACAATTCCTACGCCTGGAAGAGGCCGCCAAGATCCCTGACAACATATCAGGCCTGCATTTCAGAAACGTTCTGAACTCACACCACGCCAGCCTAATGAGACACCACCAATGCAACCTCCCCAAAGACAAGCTACTAGCAATTGCCAGAGGTATGGAATTCAGTCAACCACAAGGATATCACACTGGGCAACACCAGAACAACCAAACCCCTGGTGCAAATAGGCCCCATTTGAACATGACCCCCAAATAGTACCAACACCACATCAGAAGTGGGCTATGCTTCTATTGCCACCAGAGTGGCCACTTATCCAAGGATTGTACTAGCCTCTCCGATGGAACCCAAGGCGCCATTATTTCAGAAATAAACAACGCTTCCCAGTCTTATCCTATCATTGACTCCACTTCATGTTACCATGATCATGAGGTGAACACTGTAGCCCTCCTAGACAGCGGGGCAACCCTCAACTACATGGAACATAGCTTAGCTGAGAAACTGGGTGTACCAATCCAGGGAAACTCCTGACTGGTAACCTTGGGTAACAAGACAACAGACCTATCCCACAAATGTGAAGAGTCCATCTCCCTGAAGTTAATGGCAAAGCTTCTGCCCACCAGATTTCACGTCATGGAGAAGCTTCCCAAACCTGTAGTGATAGGTTTTGAATGGTGGGTTGACCACCAATTGAACTCGGACTATAAGAACCATCAAGTGACTGTCACTCATGAGAGCCAAACCTTATAGGTTCCCTGCTTGAACCCTCAGCAGACCCCTGAGCTAAAAAACATCACCATGGAATCCTGCAAAGCTGAGATTGCAAAATGTTTGAAGCCTTGGGAGTCCGTCTTCTCAGGAGAAGAATCCACTTTATTGTCTAAACACATCCAGTTTGACCACACTATTTTCCTCCTCCCCAAAACTCAACCTAAGCATGGAACTGTCTACAGCTGTATCATGGAAGAATAAGGTAACTTAAGAAAGTACTTGAACAAGATGTTGAAGAAGGGATATATAAATGTCTCCAAATCTCCTTGTTCATCCCTTTACTGTTTGTTAAAAAGAAGGGCGGCAACCTACGTCCTTGTGTCAATTACCAGGACCTAAACTCATCACTGTGAAAAACAGATACCCTGTACCTAATGCCAAAGACCTCTCAGATCAGTTTTCAGGAGCCAATGTCTTCTTAAAAGTTGATTTAAGGGATGCCTTTAACAAGATCTGGATCAGGCCTGGTGACAAATGGAAGACCGCCTTCAAGACTAGACAAGGTCTCTACAAATAATTAGTTATGCTGTTTGGGTTGTGCAACGCGCCTAGAACCTTTCAAACTATAGTGGACGTGGTCTTGGGAGGACTCAAGGATCAGTTTTGTATAGCCTACTTAGATGATATCTTCATCTACAGTTGCACTCCTGAAAAACATGTTGAACACCTTCAAGCTGTGTTATAACACTTCAAAGAACTCAGACTCTTTGTTAAACTCCAAAAATGTGAGTTTTTTCAAGAGGAAGTAGAGTTCCTGGGGTACAATGTACTTAAAGGAGGTTTTGCAATGACACCTGATAAAATAGAGGCCGTGACGTCAAGGCCTGAACCTAAGAACCACAAGGAGGTCAGAAGCTTCCTGGGCCTGGCAAACTTCTGCCAATAATTTATCCAAAAAATTTCAATTTGCTTGCCCTTGACTCACCTTACCTATGATAAACACCCCTTTGTTTGGTATGACACTGCCAAATCCTCCTTTGGGTTGCTGAAGAACGCCTTTCTTTCTGCCCCTGTCTTAGCAATGCCAGTTTACAATAAGCCCTTCATTGTGGAAACAGACGCCTCCAACTTTGTGCTGGGAGGAGTGTTGCTTTAGGAGGGGCATGATAGTAAGCTTCACCCTGTATCTTAATACTCAAGGAAGTTCACCCCACCTGAGTTAAACTACCCCATCTACAATAAAGAGATGCTTGCTATTATTCAGCCCTTGAAACATTGGAGAAGATACTTGTGTGATGCCAACCACCCAGTGAGAATCATGATCAATAATAAGAACCTGACATACTTCTTCAAACTGCAACAACTGAATCAGTGCCAAGCTATATGGGCCCTATTCCTAGCAGATTACAACTTATAATTCAGCTACAAACCTGGCAAGTTCAACATTGTACCTGATGCCCTAAGCCAAAAAGCAGACCTTTTTCCTAGCACCAAAGAGATTGAAGAATTCAACACTAAGTCCTTGCTGTCTCCCAACATGATTGAGCCAATGCTCCTATTCCTGGGACTAGCCAGCAGAAGAGAAGAAATCCAACTATCTTAGACTGTAGACCAGCACTGCATCTCCATTGTCAAGGGTCTGGATGTACAAGTATTCTGGCTACTGTCAACCTACTTAACATCCAGCCATTGCCCAATTTGGTGCCCTTCCAATATACTGTTCAACATACCAATAATGGTAACCAAACAAAATCACATGATAAAAGCCTGGCAAGATTAAAATTGTACCTGATGCCCTAATCCAAAGAGCACGACCTTTTTCCTAGTGCTAAAGAGATTGAAGAATTCAACACTAAATCCTTGCTGTCCCCAAACATGGTTAAGCCAATGCTCCTATTCCTGGGCTAGCCAGTAGAAGAAAAGAAATCCAACTAGCTCAGACTGTGAAAAGTACTGCATCTCTATCATGGAAGACCTAAAGAAAGATATCAACAGTTGATACTACCAAAATGGTTACTCTCTACATGGAACACCCTGCAGCTACATGAACACACCTATGTACCACAGAAGGCCCAAAATACGACAGAGATACTGAAGTAATACCACGACTCCCTAATGTCAGGACACCCCATGGACGTATAAAGACTCTCAAAGGATTCAGAGAACCTACATGTGGCCCAGGATAAGCCAGAGATTTAAGGATACCCTCAGTGGTTGCAAGACATGCAGACGTACCAAACCTAAGCAAGGAAAGCCAGAAGGATTACTACAACCCCTTCAGATTGCAGAAGGCCCTGGGAGTCAGTTCCATGACTACATTGTGGAGCTACCAAATTCAAAGGATTCAAAGCCATCCTTGCTAATTATAGATTGCTTCACCAAGATGACTCACTTCATTCCAACAACAAACAAAGTAACCACAAAGGAAACCATCACTCTTACTCCTATAACCAAGTATTCATGAACCATGGACTTCCACAAGAAGTAGTCTAGGACAGAGGCCCACAATTTACTCTCTAAGTTTCGGACTCAAATTACAAAGGACTTGGGAATAAAAAGCTTGTTTTCTACTGCATATACCTCAGAGCAACGGACAGACCAAGAGAGTGAACCAGGTCCTTGAACAGTACTTACAATGCTACGTTTAACTCAGAACAGAACATTGGGTAACCCATTTCCAATGGCTCAGTTTGTTTACAACAAACCAAGACCATAGCCTCTACTGAAATCTGCCCCCTTTAAAGCCAACTAAGATTTAACCCCACATGTGATGCCCCCACAGAGGAAGCCAACAATCCTGAAGGATAAGACTGGGTTAGCAAACATCCACATTATCAAGAAGAATGCGCAAGAACTTGGGAATAGCAGTGCAAATACAAGGATTTTTCCAACAGAAAAAGACCTGGCCCCCCAATTAAGTAATAGACCTTGTGTATCTCAAGCCTAAGAACATCAAGACACACTGCCCCTTGTGCTAGCTTGGCCCTGTCAAACAGGTCCTTACAAAGTTCTTACAACACATTGGCACCGTAGCAGCCCGGCTAGAACTCCCCCTGAAGGAAGATTCACAATGTATTCCACTGCTCCTGGTTTGAAAAAGAAAGGACTCTCTCTACCGCACCAGATAGTGAGAACAGGTCCCCCACCCATCAAAATAGGAAGCTTCACAGAACACAAGGTCAAAGTCATCCTGGGACACAAACTCTGATACCAAAAAACCTCACTTCCTGGTCAAATGGAAATGATACCCCCATGAAGAGAATACTTGGGAACCTGAGTCCAACCTGAGAATGCCTCCATCCTACTAAAAGAATATAAGTCTCAGAATAAAGAGCCATGCTCTGCAAGCTCAACTATATTAGGGGATGATGTCAGGGCCCAGAGTGCCCTGGACAGTCTGCTGGCCTCCTTAGAGGTGATTAAACATGCAGCTTAGAAACCCCCACAATACTAGACAAACCCCCCCACTTTGACTAGAAAATGACCCAGGGATTAAGAGCACACAGTCATGAATCCCTGACTCCCAGTCTGTTATCAAATTGAGCCACCTACCTGTCAGGAAATGGCACTAAGAGCACAATGTGTTTGATTGTACAACTGGACAATTGATTCATTGTGGGAACTAAAAATAACTGTAGTGACTTGTCATGCTGCAAAATTCAAAGGTTCATGTTATAACCAGTGGGATCCTCCCTCTGGCCCAGCACAAATGGTCTCTGTTAAAATTGCAAAGCCTTCTCCAAATGGTGCTGTCAGTTCTCTGGTAGCACAAAATATAGAATCATCTGTGCAAGTAAAAAAGTAGAGGCTATCTCACTGTTAACCATCTTAATAAAGTGAGTTTGTGCCTACTAATTTTATCTTATTATGATTGTCTGTTTTGCTTGTTTTAATTATTCTCTTTGCATCTGTTGTGAATCCACTACTCAATACAAGCTTGTATACCCATATCCTCCAGCCATACTCCTGTTGTCCTTGCCAAACCGCCCTGCAACCCTTGACCTGGGTCTTCAGACTCCCCATCACCTGGATCTACCACCAGTAATGAAGGATATACCAACTGCCCCTCCTCTCCCCGATGCGCCTCCCACCCAAGACTTTATCAAGCTGGAGTATGTCTACATAACAGTATTGGGGCTGGCCAGCAGGTTGAGTCCCATACTGGGAGTTGGCGTCCCCCAGGCCACTGCCTCTAAACTACCTGGTCTGCATAGCACATACTGTGTACATGTGCCCAGGCCCGGCCTGCCTCCCCTGTGGGAATCCAGCCAGAC